>JAANSN010000466.1:0-58462 GCA_036850665.1 Dicranocentrus wangi | reverse complement strand
TGAATCTCTTTCTGTACACTTCCCGAAACTTCTTCATTGCCATTCCATCGGAAGTGGTGAATCCCGTTGAGTGAGCAAATATTTCCTTGTACATTTCCAAAAAGTGTAGTAGGTCCCGTGTAGAAAGTTTTTTCTCGTCTTCGTTGGGGAGTGGAAAGAGTTCCTTAACAAGCGAAATATTTTCTTGTAAAATAGCCTTGTATTGATCAGGAACCTCCAGTTGGAGGTAGTCTTTGGCCTCCGCAGAAAAAGCAATAATAGTTCCAGCCATGGTAAATATAACTCCTAAGTTCACCCCACAATTTTGGGAATTAAGTAGTATATGGTAATATTAATGCCAAAAAAAGGGAAAAAAAGAAGAATTCGCTTCCGATTTGCTGCAGCCAGCACCAAAATTCTGGCAATGATTTTCCCCAATATTATTAGGTAATTAAAGTTCTAAGAAATATCAACATGAACTTGAACAGAAGCATGGGATAACAACAAGAAATTCGTATGGCTTTCATGTCTCGTATTTTGCTTTTGTATAATATGTAGGTAATCATGTTAAAGCTGAAAAGAATAAAAACCCAAAACGAATACATCTAAAAAGGTTTGTTTCTTGTACGTTGAGCCAACTTACAATTAGTGTATTAATGCAGTTGTGTGGGTTTGTGTAGTACATACAAGCATACCATGCAACATACGTACACTAGTCACTATATTGTGGAAATCAAAACCAAAACCTAAAAAAGGTTGCTATCATATCAGTCATCGTTATCACTATCACCAGACATTATCCCACTACAAAAACATGTGCAGCTTTTTTTTCCTGCCCATATACCATGAATAAACCCAAACACGTATTATGTGATTCTGTGAACTGTGATCCGCAAGAATATAACCCATAATCCATACATTGATGACATTCATGACGTATGACAATTTACCCACACGTTGCATTTGTTGGGAGAGAAAACTAGTAATACACCAAGAGCACATCACAAGAAAGTAACTGGCAGAAAGTCTCTATGCAATGATTATTTTGTTAATTATAAGTCGAAAGTAAGTTTATAATTTCAATTCTAATTTACTGTGCCGTAGCAATGGAAGAAGACGTATATGTATTTGACGACGTATTTGGTGAGTTGATAGCTAAAATGTTCAGGTAAACAAGTCTGCATTAATGAATGTCACAATTTTTCAAACCATCATGAACTATTGGGTAGATTGGTAAATATAAAATACTTCCATCTTTCTAAAGAAATGCAAATGACATTTATGTATATGAACTTCAGATAGCATCGGCAAATTCGGCAACCCTTGTTTGCACTTCTTTTTCGACTGATTGAAACCCTATGCTTATAATGTAATAGCAATGGAAAAGTCATTTTATTCTTAAAATTTATTTTATTCAAGTCAAGATATTAAAAGACGGAACCGTACAGTGCAAAATGCTAAAATAGTACGTAATATCACACGATTTTATTGATGCAATAAAATTAAAAACTCTTAATGTCATTCATATTGACTTGTAGTTAATTCAAACCTTTGAAATAACAGGAGACACTTGATAACGAAAAATGTCATGAAAAATTTGTTTAGATGGCTGGCAAAAATGTGAAACATACATATGTACACATAATATGTGCATATACACTGGAGGAGTATTTGTTAGGCAGTGGTGGTGGTGTTTGGGATGATGTCAATCGTTACTTATTGCTACCCACAGGTACAGCAAACGACAATGCCATAAAGTCAAGTCAGCCTAAAAGACAGACAAACGCCTACTAAAGGTCCCCTAATAAACTAAATGTCCTGGAAATAGCAAAGTGAAGTAGATGTGAACGGCTAGAAGTCCCTGCAGCTGCTCCTACACCTCTCATACTTTACTGGATTTGCTTTAACAACTGGACATGATTTCTCAACCGCCAACCGGAAATTGTCTCCCTTTTTTGGTTTCGCATTTTCCAACAGATACTGAACTTTCTCCTCCATGGCGATTGTAGTACCTACACACATTATATATCTTTTAAAACACATCGGTATTTAGAAAGTCAAAAAGTACAAAAATACATCAGCGGAATGAAAAATGTAGAGTTTCATGCTTTTACTTCTTAAATTCCGCATATTTGACTCCAACGCATCACAAAAAATTTGTTTAGTTTCTAGTCCAACCGTAGCTGCACGGTTTCCAAACATTTTGGCAAGTTTTCTTGCAATTGCTTCCACTTCCATCTTGCCACTCATTTCACACAACCACAGTCGAACTTTGGCTGCCGATGATGCTTTCTCTAAAGTTTCTTTAAAAATGTCATAAATTTGCTCATTCAACTTGAGCTCGTATTCTTCATGAAATAGGGAATTTCCTGGCAATTCCTTTTCTTGAAACGCCCTTATGCAATCTTCCCTGGATTTATTATGTAATTCTGTAATATCTTGTACCTCCATCAACGGAGATTTCTGTATCACACTGACACTGCTCCTGTACATTTTGGTGAGCTCATCAATTACCGAATCCATGAATACCCCCGCCTTAGCCCGATTCTCAGAATTCGTTTGAACAAGATGATTTCGAACTTTGGCGTTTAGCAGGTTTTCAAATTCTTTCCCGAATCCGCTCAACACTCGCACGGCAGAGTCTCTCAGTTCGTCAAATTTCAGTTGAAGGTCATTGTGGTCGTAGAATTGCATCTCGTCGCTCGGATTGAAAGAAAACTCCTCGTGGATCTTTTCTCTGAAAGCTTCAAATGCATCAGCTTTGATGGAAAACACAACTTGATCCCGCTTGAAAGTATTGATCCGCTCAACCCAAGCTTGTTCTTTGCAAATTGAAGCATCCAAATCGTTTTCCTCTTGCTCTAGGCTCAGGTTTGTTGCTACTTTGTTCGCCTCGTATGACGCCATGAAATGAACCATTTCCATCATGTCAGTTGGCAAATACGAAAAGCCTCGGAATCTCTTTCGGTACACTTCTCGTAACTTCTTTAGTGGCCTTCCGTTAGCGGTGCTGAAACCCGGTGTGTGTGCAAATATTTCCTTGTACATTTCTAAAAAGTGGAGTAGATCTAAGGCACTAGCGGCACATTTGTTCTCAGCGTCCTTGGAAGGTGGGAAAAGTTCCATTATGAGTGAAATATTTTCTTGTAAAATCATCTTGTATTGGTCAGGTATCTCAATATCCAGGTAGCCTGGAGGTTCAGAAGAAACTGAAGCCCGAATTACAGCCATACCACTAATATTTTTACCCGTGTAGGTAGTGACTTATTATGTGTAACTCAAATACTGATTTGTACAAAAACAGTAGTCAGGATCAGACCCAATTATGTCTTTGGGTTTCAAAGAAAAGTAAAAAATCAAAATGTATTTTTAGAAATCGAGATGCTTTGCACGTGAAAATTTACTGTCAGCATTAGAGGCTACGGAACGGACCCTTACTCGAGGGACGAGGGTGACTAGTGGATTATGCTTACAGGATGAATCTAGTCTCTTAATCTTAACATTAACATATCTTAAAGTCAAATGTACACCTGGGATGGAAATGGAACCAAAGCCACACTCTGTCTGTATAAAGCGGAAGAAATATAATAGAGATTTATATACCTGCATACAATTAAGAAAGAATATGAAGTGGAAGCATGTAATGAATGTTAAACTAGTCCATGCACCTACTAATATTGTGTTCTGTCATCTTTTATTCACAAGCAAGCCAAATCAAGTGTGTTTTTCAGATAGATGTAATCTACCGGTACATGTGTTCACTTAACTAAATTCTATCATGACCTGGCATATTGCATTCTGATTTGGGATACTTAAGAGGACATGTATCAAAGCCAATGTCATCAAGTCATCACGGAGGAGAAGGATAATGCTATGCTTAATACACGATATAGGGATCTGGAAATTCAAAACACAAAAATTAATTTTGCTGGTGGAGTCCAACCCCTGTCTGTACCCTACAAGAAGGACTGAAGTCTGAATACGATACTGTCAGTTGTTGTAGTTGATAAAAAGTTAAAGATCGAAAGGAAGAAAAGTTGTTGCAATTTTTAATCAATATTAATTATTATTTATTTCCAAATAAACATATATATTGCACAATTAGTACACATAAATTAAATTCGGAATCATCATTCATTCAGCTATCAGCATCATTCAACACATTTATTTGTAAAACGGTAAAGCTTTATATATATGGCTTTACTATATGCTGATGACATTTTTTGTTGGCACAGTCGGCGTGCCAGTAATGGGTCATATTATATTTAATCAGAAAACGAACTATACTGACGACATGCGTGTTGCATTTGCCTTTCATGGGCTCTCATGTGCCTGGCCAACTTCCAATTGTCCAGACACGCTTTACCACAAATCGAACATTTATATTTTCCGTAGTTTGAGTACTTATACTTGTACTTGTGCCAAGGATTGTGCATATAATGTTCTGTCAAGTGCATGTTTGAGGCAATCCTGGCCAACTTCCAATTGTCCAGACACGCTTTCCCACAAATCGAACATTTATATTTTCCGTAGTTTGAGTACTTATACTTGTACTTGTGCCAAGGATTGAGCATATAATGTTCTGTCAAGTGCATGTTTGAGGCAAACAGTTTTCCACATTTCGCACACCTCGGGTATTCGCTATTTTTTGATGAGTTAGGAATAGGAACAACAACACTTCTTACTCTTGTGGCTCCTTAAAAACTCGGCATGCGTCAGGGTTAGATGGTCCATCAAGAGATTTCCACTTGGAAAGTGTGCTCCACAGTATTGACATATACAGTTTGTCGTTTTATGGGTACTCAAATGCAACTTAAACTTGCTCTTGCACCGATACTTGCTTCCGCACAAGGAGCACTGGTATTTCCAATGTTTAACCTGGTTGAGATAATGTCGAGTCTGACTGGAGGTGACAGGAGGACAACCTTTCTTGCTTTTTTTGTTAGGGAATCGGTGAGATCCCGGCGGTGGCGGGTGCCACGTCTTTGCATGAACCACCTGGGTTGGCGAAGGTTCTCCTAATGTCTCATCATTAGAACTACGTTTTATGGAGTAGCTAATAGTCGCCACCTTAGAATTCGTTAGGTCAGTACACCCACTTGACCCACTACTCGTCTGGGAGTTGTCATTATGTGGCTTCACAGATGACGCGCTTGAGTGTAGAGAACCTCTGAAGTCAGTGATGATTAACTGGAATTCATCTGTTTCAGGGTAATTTATTGCATGCTGTCGTTCCACAGGACATTCTGTGCTTGATACCATATCGTTAGCGATGGAGGAGGAGCGCAGAGATATATCATTCCACGAATTGACCGAGATTTCAGGCCGTGATGAAATGTTTCTAGATGACACATTTCTATCAGAGGCAGTAATTCCGGGGTGGTCGCTCATAAAACTATTCCACAGGGAAACTCCGTTACTGAATGAAGTGAGAAGTGAATCGTTGTCATTTGTTTCTTGGTGATGGTGATTGTATTCCGTCGGACTATCAATAATTCCAATATCGTGAAATTTTTCGTACAGATTTTCTTTGGTAGGAGTATTCAGGGAAGTGGCTCCCCGCAATACCGTTTGCTGAACAACGGGAACATTTTCATGGAGTGACTCTCCACAAGAATATTTGTAATCTGAGAGGTAATCGGAGCTCGCCGGGGGGATGACTCCCACATCATTTTGCTTATATCGTCCATGTTCAGCGTCAACGGGATGGTATTTATCTTGACTTTGAACACAGTCATCATCCTCAATATTATGTATGGCACATTCCGCAGTATCCGTTTCTGAAAAATTTTCGACTTCACTTTTAATAATATCCGGATCCAGGTCAAGTTCGTCATGACCTTCCTCGTCATCATCACCTTCACCATCAATTTCACCTCCGGTGTACCTTGAGGTGGAGGCAGGGGAATCTAGCATTTTATTAGTGGTTGACGCAGCATCAGCTTCACTTAGTCTCGACAAAACCACCCTTGGTAAACTAGTTGCTAGTGTGTGGGAACCTGATGATAATATATATTTTTGTAGACATATTATTATGTCTTCAATTCAACAAAAGATTTTATTAATAAAAGATACTTACATTTCGTAGAAACGCTTCGCCTCCACTGATCAATCTGCCCCAGTCTGTCGAGGTCTCCCCTTCTTTCATAAAATTCTAACACCAACTTAATTCTATCTGTAATGCGACTCGAGTAGTTTATAATTTTTCTCACATTCCCAATTTTCTCCTCCAATTTCAGCTCCAGCCTTTTGAACTGGTCGTATAAGGTCGAGAACGAGGCTAAAACTGAAGTGCAAGGTTGGCAGAGTTGAAACTCAAATTTAGAAGTAGATTCCATTTTCAAGTATCTTTCCAGTAACTGAATACGGAATCTGGTAATGTTCCCTTGCTCAGGCTCAGGGGTGGCGGTTGCGGGTTTAAAGCAAAAAATACAATATGATAGTCGGCCCATATCACCGGACAATTTGGGACTTGGTTTGTAGTTCGAAAACATTCTAACCCATAAGAAAATATTGCTGGAGCTGATTTTCTCGTAAGCACTTTCGCCAATCTCGAACACAGCCTGGCCTGTACACTTCACGGCTTGTTGTTACTGCATCTTATGTATACACAACAAAATGTTAAGGGTACAGAGATTCCTTTTGCTCTGATTCTTTTCTCATGAAATACCCAACCCTTCCATGCACTTCAGAATGCTGAATGAAATCTCCCCTATCTTCCAGTTCCCCCTGTTCCTCTCCTCATTCATTACAAAAAAATACCCCATTATGTATATCGGAAAATATACATCTCTCTGTATCTGCATATCTCATTGTCTGACAAGCAAAAGGGTGTCCCCTCATAACTCACATGAGCATATCCGACCACTAATATTTCGCCCTTGCCTAGCGATTCCCCTTTTATTGCTTATATCCCTTATATCTAGGAAGGGGTGCCTTATTCCCTTGAACATCGGAACATATGGCTAGTTTACTCATCAAAGGGAAGGGGCTGAAACAAACAGATGCTGCAATGTTTTTCGGAATGGTACATAGATTCTTTTAATAGCATATGAAAAACTTCATGAACAAGAAAAGTTTTACTCTCACTTCTCACTGTGCATGTACAAATTACGTGGTCTCATAAACACAACATCAACAACATGTACGCATGTACTAATGATAAGATATACCTTTATATTGTTATGCCATCAAATTGTGTTGTGTCACACAAACTGATTTTGCTTACACTCCCCTTGTTCCCCCTTCCTCGACTTTATGGTTAAATAAACACTTACGTGGAATTTTTCGGAGTACCTATACCTATGTCAGGAGAAAACTAGCCGTACAAGTAACACACCCAATACAATAACACAAATATAAAAAACGCCAAGGGAAGTAATGCGCTTGATACGGCATCCATTTTCTTCGCAAAAAGTTTCCCTGGTGTTATTTTGCCATTATTTTCTGATGAAAATTCCTGAAACTTTAAGTTTTCCGATGACCCGAGCTCTTTCCCGTGTCGTACTTTTCTCTCCCGAACTGGACCACCTTCTTTGGAGCTCTTATTAAACCCCTGGACATACTTCCAAAAACACCGTGGAATTCTGTCTTCCAATTCCTTGTCCGTTGACACCCACATGAAATGCACCGTCATGCACTCCATTAGCACTAGGAACACGACGGCAGAGCAGGTGAGCATCCAAATGTCTATAGCCTTGACGTAACTGGTTTCCACATTTTCCTGAATATCTGGAAACATAAATTTAAAACATTTTGTAATCATATTTTTGGAAATAGGTAAGACAGCTAGGAAATAGGTAAGATAGGATAGGTAAATAGGTAAAATTAATGACTCGAAGTTTTAGCCGTGATCGTTAGCAGAGTCGTAATGCCCATCATCAGCCTTCCCGAAATTTCTGCAGGATCGATCCAAAAGACGACAAAGGAGATTACAACCATGAGGATCGTTGGAAGATAACTGTTTACCAAATGGTAGCCCAATAACCGATCCATATAAAATTCCACCGTGAGGCAACTATAGTTTCCCAAATCTGGCTGGATGGCTACGCTGCAAGTTGTCGCCACCACTTTGGTCATTTTAAACTGTGTCAATTCAATATTTTCCATTTTGACTGGGGTATCCTCATTCCATTGCAGTATCAGCTCGTCCACCGTTTTGGATGAGCTGGCGAAGGACATTGTGCACATTTGCTTGTCCATTGGGAACTTAGCGAGATTCATGGAACAGGAAAATGAGGCCTGGACCCGGGACAACTGGAGAACTGCTGATGATTTTGGGGTCACTCTGATGAGCGCGTGATCCTCGCTGGTGAATTGGGAATGGGATGCAGCGTTCGGAAAGAAAACGTCTGGCTTCCAAACTTTTGTGATGAGGTCCGACTTGCTAAGATCTACTGGTCTTGTTAAGGATTCACTTTCCAATCGGGTGTCCACCCATCCAAGTCGGATGTCCAGGTCGGCCTTGTAATTCATGGTGATGGGGTTCGGTGAGGTAAAACTTTTGACGAAAAAGCGAACATTGACAACGGTTGTAACGTCTACAAATATAAGACTAGGTAAAAATTTGTTATATTCCGGTTACTAGAAATGTCATGGCACAAAAGGCATGCTTTACAGCTTACTTAAGTGGTTTGTCGGTAGTTTGTGACTATCGTATTTGGTTGAGCTTAGCAGTTGTTGGATGCTCTGAAGATCGTCGGACCCCAATGTTTTATGCAGTACAAAATATATGACTACTAGGAATCTTGCAAAGTGAGCCATTCTGTCGGATAATTGAACTTGCAGAGTTTTTGAACTTGTAGTGTCCAAATGTCAATTCAGAATGGTAGAATAACATTGTTTCATCTCATCATGATCTAGTCCATCAGCTTGACTTGACATACCTATTAGCACACTACTTTGACTTTGCCAAGCAAAATATCCTTTCCAACATATATTCCTCAGCAGGCAGGAAACACATTGTGTTCAATTAACTGGGACCTGTATACACAAAACTACAATACGACAAATTATCATGCAATATGACATATTTACTATGCTAAGTTAAGTCAATAGTTCCTAGTATTTGCTCAAAATAGCACACCACGCCTATGTTCAATTAGCTCATTGTATCAGATACGAAGAAGATATCATGAATAGCACTTTCAATTTTTCCTAATTAATGTAGAATAAATGAGTAGTGAGTATATAATATACTTATAGATTATCTCAGACGGGAACACACCTCCGTTAATGCTACAAAACTCAAGCCATGAGTTTCTGATATGGAAAATTACTAAGCAAATAAAAGTGTCCCCCATTTAATTAAGTACGAAACATCAAGCTTAAAATGCTTTTTGTCTTGTCTAGTATAATTTTTATGTCCTTTACCCGTCAAAACATTCCAAACATCATTCTTTCGGCTGTCATAAGCAAAACGGCTATTGGTTATCATTCTCATCTCGTGTTAGAGCTGTCGGTAGAAAATAAACTCGGTAGATAATTAGATAACAAAACAAAAAAAGGACTTGTAATAACAAGACCTGCTCACCTTCAATTCCCCTTCTTCATACAAAAAGTGGATGTGGACACACGTTCAGAGTGGAGTACTAGGATGGATGGGACGCGGACGTAATTATATGCACGCGTGTGAGCTTGGTTTTGGAAAAGAAATTATTCGTGCGAAGAAAGTAGAAAGTCATTTCATCCCAGCAAAGTCTACAAGGAGTCGATAGAAACCTTATTTTTGTTGCTGTTTCAATTTGGCAATCCCATTAAAATTTAAGACGTGATGCTTTTTGAAATGCTAATCGAATAGAATGATTTCACCGGCTTACAGTTAGACTAAATTTTCAGAAATTTTCCCTGGAAAATTGCAAGGAAATTAAGGACTATTTGTTTGGCTAACGCCAATTATACCAACACCAATGACCAAAGTAATATATCCTGAAGATTTATTTGATAATATTTTTATTCCTGATTATGCTTGAATGGAACATCAAAAATGACATTGAAGAAAAGGGAGTATATAAATTCCGCCTGAGGTGCTTTTAAAAAATGTTTGGTGAAGGTGAAATAACATACGAACTAATAACTTATATATATATATTTTTTTTTTACATGTATGTAAATGACATGACATGTAAATTTACCTCAAACAGTTGGATACTATACTATGATACATATATACAGAACAACAGCAAATAACAAATTATTAAATCACAAAAACTAGACGTGATTTGATGATTATGATTTATAATCACAGGTAGAAATCGAGCCGTGAGTATGTAAATCGCACCAAGACACCTTTATCTGCATGTTTTTGTTGCTTTAGTATGAGTGTATAACTTTAATTCTTAAAGCTTGGCGTCCTTGAGGTGGATCGTATTTGGCATGTCCTCTGCTCAGGTAAATGTCCTTAGGTACGCCGTAAACTCGGTGTCCTTGAAATGCAACTCTTTATGACTTTGAAATGTAATAATGCTCAAAGTTCAGGCTCAGTTCTCGGGTGAGTGTCGTATGAGGTGGTAAGTAAACTTAAGATATGAACACAATGGGGGTTAAATTGGCAATTTCCACGGGGAAAATCATCGCCTTGCTTTCACTACTTGTGATAATAGCAAATGCCCAGGATCCAGACACTTATGACTTTGTGATAGGTACAAAAATTTGGGAAAAAATCCCTAAACAGGAAGTTTTGGGGCGATTTTACGTAAGATGTATTTTTTATTTTGTGCTGTAAGTTGGGGGAGGAACGGCTGGGTGTACATTGGCCACCCGTCTTTCCGAAAATGGGAAACACACCGTGATTGTGCTGGAAGCTGGTGGGGAGCCTCATCCCGAGTTAGAGATTCCTGCCTTGGCAAGTCGACACCTGGGTGATCTGAACTATGTCCGGATTTACGAAACGGTGCCACAGAAAAATGCGGGATTAGCCAACAACGGGGTATAGCAAAGTCGTGAAAAGTCGTCAAAATTTGTACTTCCATGTTTAGATGTTCATTTATTTTTGCAGAAAGTGAATGTTACAGTCGGTCGAACAATTGGAGGTGGAAGTTCAGTTAACTACATGGTATTTAATAGAGGCAGTCCACATGACTTCGACAATTGGGCAAACTTGACCAAGGATCCTAGTTGGGGATACGGGAGTCTGTTGGAGTACTTCAAAAAGGCGGAAGATTACCAGGGACAATATCCATCAGATCAGCATGGGTCGGGCGGTTCAATTACAGTGAGTCGGCCTAAATACGCTCCTGGAGAAACCGAATGGTTGGAGGCTGGGCAGACCTTGGGATTCTCAATTGCAGATCCCAATGGGCCCCAGAAAGTCAGTTATGCTCCAGTCGAGTTCAGCAAAAAACAGGGCAGACGAGTCAGCGCATACAAGGGATACTTGAAACCAGTCCTTTCCAGAACTAACTTGAAGCTCATTCAGTTTGCTGAAGCAACCCAGATAATATTCGAGGAAAACAGAGCGACTGGAGTCAAGTATAGAATGGTCAAGTCCGACGGGGAGCCCAAGACTGATAGCGTTGTCCTGGCTCGAAAGGAGGTCATTATTAGTGCGGGAGCTATTGAGACTCCTGCCTTACTTATGAGATCAGGCGTAGGTCCGAAGGATGTTTTAGAAGCAGTACAGGTGAATGTTAACTCTACAACTTATAATTATAACTTGCAATTCTTTCTGTGGTGGTTATAAATCTGTCAATCTGTCCCACAGATCCCACAAATTAAAGAGTTACCCGTGGGTAACAACCTTCAGGACCATCCTCTGATAACTATTTCCTTTATTTTGAACAATAAATCTGCAGTATTTGATCCTGAGAGGGATTTAACCTCTGAAAACTTGGAACTGTATAACACCATTGGAGATGGTACCTGCGGAGTTGAATGATTATTATTCCTTACTTAAAATCAAATCAACAATAAATTAGTACTCTGGTTTGAATTTTTAAGGTCCCTACAGTAGCTTTGGAGGACTATGTGCTCAATCTTTTGTGCAATCCTCGAAATCCAAGGCCACAGAAATACCCAACTGGCCTGACACTTCACTCTACTTTCTGAACAGTCCAATGGCCGTACCAGTTGTTCCTTTAGGGGAATCCGAAGGTACCCTGTCCGACTTGGGGGAATCGGAAGTTACCACCATAGCCTATGTTGGATTAGGTATGTATGGATTAACTATATATGTTGTTGAATATAACAAGACAGAGCTAATTGTAAGTGCCTAACGAAACCAAAAGGTAGACCAAAAAGTAGGGGAACCGTGAGATTAAATCTGGAAAACATAACTTCCCTGCCATTAGTCGATTTTCAATACTTCACGGAATCCCAAGATATGGACGTTATGGTTGAGGGTGAGAAGAAATTACATTAAATTTTGTAGTCGTTTATGTACTTATTTATCGTCGGGATATGATGAATTAACGTAGGTGTAAAATCTGTACTGAATACTTTCGAAAACACTCCATCCTTCCAAAAACTTGGAGCCCGTTATTCCACCAGGGCGCTTCCATCATGTAGCCATGTCGAGTTCCGGTCTGACGATTACTGGAAGTGCTATATAGGACACCTGGTGATTGTTTATTTTAATTTGAAAACATAAAATCATTTCGTAAATTAACTTGTCAAATTTTACAAATTTATTTACGAAATCAAGGTTTCGTATGGGCTCCATGCTAGTGGGACTTGCAAAATGGGGAGTGGGCCCGAAGACCCTGATGCAGTTGTAGACTCACAGTTAAGGTCAGTCAGTCAATCTCCTCCTAAAAAGTAAAACCTCAGCACTATGCCCTGACTGCATCATTATAGCCCAAAAATAAATGTTGCAATAATTGTTTTACAGGGTTATTGGATTGGATCGACTTCGTGTCGTGGATGCTTCCATCATGTCTGTCATTACAAATTCAAATCTCCAATCACCCGTATACGCCATAGCTGAGAAAGCATCAGACATGATATTGAAACATTGGCAATAAAAACATTTATTGCTTGTTATTATTTGCTGCATTTTAAATTGTTTCTACTAGATTTTGTAATACTTTCTCTTTTGGTTGTGCAAATAAATGGAAGGATATCCTCCTTCCATTTATTTGCCACATGTAATATGGTTTGCAAAATATTTTTGGTCAAAAAATAATAAAATAAATTTCTTTAGACTTGAGAATTTCATATCCAGAATAAAATTATTTTTCTTATGTAAAACATTTTCTAATACGAGAGGGAACTGGGCAAAACTTCCAGAAACTGATAAAAAGAGCAAGTTTAAGTTCCGGAATGCGACAGGATTTACGATTTTTGTCATTCCGTTGGAGAGTATTAACATCCATGAGGGGCTGATAATAGCGGAAATGGCTTTCCAACAAACTGTTAACAATTTCTATGATACTGTCCGAATTTACAAGTAATGAAAATATGACTGTATTAATTTTATAAATTTGCCTTATAATAATTTATAATTTGGCAGAACTTAAGAACTTAGCAGTCCGCTAGTCCGCTTTTATTTAAGTTTTGTTGGATCAGTATTGAATTGATGTCGGTTCGATACGAATATTAGCTTAATTTCATAAAAATATTATTTTCGATAATTCTACTGAATTGTAACAATACAGATAAGTTATACATTTTCTAATAGTCAATGGTTGTACTGCACCTATCTTTTTAGAATCAAACTGCATTAAACTACGATATATATAATTGTAATACTTGCACATAGTTTACGTGAGCTAGAAATATATATTAATTGACTAACAAGCACCTTGTAAATGTGGGTGAGATTTGGTTGAACACATTACAGTAAACTCACAGTGACTAGTAGGTTCTTAACAGGAATTCAATTGCTACATACCTATTGCCACATACACAACGTGGATTAAAATGTAAGTTAAAATTAATACCTAATTAATTTACCAATTATATAAAAATGATAAAGTACTCTATTTAAACTCGTTTACAATAACCCAGAAGGGCCTCTGAATTTGTCCAGTTTTCTATAGTGTACTGACATTTCTTTGGAATGATAAACATGTACCCTGGTGACAGAGTCTTGCATAATAGTACATTTTCGCCCGTAGTTTCATTGAACTGATATCCTCCAGTTGTCTTGACTGAAATTTCTCCTTTCACGACAACCATCAACTGAAAATTGAGTAAATAGAAGGAAAATAAAATTATTACTATTCAATTATGTGCCTATAATAAATGGAAATTTTGAATCACTTACGCATTGCTCTTCTGCGATTTCGAATGGTATCACAGTCTTCGGGCTAACTGATACAAACCCCGTAGAAGAAGTCGGACCAACTTTGGCAGTGCTCACTTTTACACCTGGATATTTCACTTCTTGATGCTTCATTTTTTCAGGATCAAGGCATTTCATCAGCTTATCCTTCGTCGGGCAACAAAATGGGATGTATGCTTTGTTATCTTCATTAGCGTTTTGGAATTTCACGTACTCGTCCGCATTTTCTGCAATAATCATTTCCATCTGTTTTTCAACGTCATCTGAATCTTGTTGGCTAACCTTAGAACTTCCAGGAACGGGTTCCTTCGCTTTGTCACTTTGCTTAACCTCATCAATATGGACTAGAGCAATTTTGCACATTGAATTGACTTGTTCCTTCGACGTTCCTTTTAGTGGTCTGGCTATTTTTCTCGGTCCTTCACTCTTTTCACTGAAATCATCCGCGTTGGCAGGGTCGTAACAGTAATAGTGATCTTGAGATTCGGATTCTGAATCGTCACTGTCGTCGCTTGAAACTCTAAAGTTACCTGTCTTCACTCCGACGTAATTCACATTATTGCTCTTGTCTGCTTCATGTTTCGCAGTCAGGGTTGGTCTTACGGGGACCAAGCTTTCAGTGTCCGTCATTTCCTCCTCCATCTCACTACTGTCATTCTCACTACTGCCAGGCTTTAATGCATTAGGTGTCGCAACCGGGGATTGAGAGTGGTCACTGTTGTCGCTTAAAACTCTACGTTTCTTTACTGTATACGACTTCCCATCATTACTCTCTTTTGCATTAGGTTTCGCAACGTGGGGTGGTCTCCCAGAGTCTGAATCAGAAGAATCGTCACTCGGTTCATAGAAAACATGTCGATATTTTGCACCTATTTGAAGACTCCCACTACGTCTAGTGGAACCTCCTGTTGTGCTTATTATTGCTACTGCTGCTTCATGTGCCGATTCATTGGAAGCCAATAAGGTTCCGCTCATATCCTTCTGTAATGTTGCAGCGGTCCTCTTTTTCCCGATCCCATTCAACTCACGATCAGACTTTTGTTTGGACGTGGGAGGGTTGAGTACAACATCCGTTGAACTGCTTTCTTCATCGCCACTAAAGCTTAGCTCGCTCTCTTTAACACCACCGGAACCTACGACTTTATCAACACCTCGTCGCTTCCCCTTCCCCCACGTCCGTAAACCCGGCAAACCCTTTCCCATTCTTCCGCTCACCGCTTCCTCGACGACGCCCCGTCTACAACAATAACAATTGACATGTCAACTTTGGGGTGTTCCGGTTTTGTCCCCTGCCCTGTAATCCTTGTCACTTTTGTATTATCCAACATGACGACAGAAATTACATTTAATTTATCAATGAAGCCCTATAATATATTGGTATAAATACATGACATGACCTATATATATGTAATACGTTGTTAGTAGTCAATTAAATGTAGTTGTCGCTTATAACATAACTTACAGCTTAGGATCAACGTCTACCAGTGACGACCAGCCAGACACCAGAGAGTCTTTTAAAAATGTCCAACTTGTATGGTGTATGGTTTCCCACCTCCAGTAATCTCAAGTGTGTGAAGTATTTATTTAAAGTAATCTATCGGAACGAAGACAAACCCACCGTCAATTTCACAGAATCGCTTTTAGTTTAGTACTACTTTGATTCTACTAATTCTAATTACAAAAATGTCATCGCTGTGGCTGATAATTGATGATCATATGATAATGATGAAATGTCGCCAAAAACTGAACCAACCAACCACCACAGACGATGGACACTACTGACAACCACCGCGCACGCACCACGCACCACGCAACACGCAAGTCTAAAGTATTGCGTTATTGCGTAGGTATTGACAGGTATTCTAGAGATTGAGTTGAGATCCCGTCCGGAAGGATGCATATATTTATTAGCAGAGATAGAGATGCACATAAAATACCGATACCGAAGATTTGATGTAAGTACATATGTACACATGTACTTACTACTAATTATGATGTACATGTACTTTTACTTATCTATCGCCGCCGTCCGCGTCCGTCCGTATATTATGCATTCTGTCGTCTGAAGTATCACTAAAAAGTGGAGGGAGGAGGGCAAGTTTATGCCGGCAAACTGGCAAAAACTGCATAAGAACAAGAACTCACAGAAGAGCAACAAGTCACACACTCACGTAGTGCATGAATTGTTTTGACTTTTTGACGTGCTGTGCTGCTCTACTCCATCCATCCATCCATATCCATCCATACTCCATACACATTCATCCTTGCTCATGTGTGTGCTCTGCTCTGCTCTTCTGCCTGGAATCTAGATAACATTTTAATAAAACATCTTCTTTCTTTCAAGTAACAATAGACACTCCACTTTTTTTAGCCAATGAATTGAAAATCCTAAAGAAAGTTTTGGTTGGTTGATGATACAGGAACAAGTGAGAAGAAGAATAGAGGCTTAGTTAATCCGAGTTTTTTTGAAACACTGGTGACTGACACTGAGGCTGGCTGGTTATTTTTTTTTATTATTTTTTAAAAATATTTTAATGGTGGTGATTGTGTACAATGATTTTATAAAACTCTGACGGACACGGACTCTGAACTTTTATCGAATCTTTTTAAAAATTGAAGATCAATGAGATTCGTGAAAAGGACCATACAGTATTAATTAGTTAGTTAATAATTAGTCTATAGATCTCTATATAGGTCAACATTAGGTTAGGCGCTATCGATGATGAATGAAGAATGTCGAAGTTGAATGTGAGGGGTGGTGAGGGACTACTGGGGTCAACATTGTAAAGGTTGAGTGTGAGTGAGTCAATCAACAACCAAGGAACGTTGGCACACTTTTAATTTTTAATTGAATCTTTTTAAAAATTGAAGATCAATGAGATTCGTGAAAAGGACCATACAGTATTAATTAGTTAGTTACTAATTAGTCTATAGATCTCTATATAGGTCAACATTAGGTTAGGGGCTATCGATGCTGAATGAAGAATGTCGAAGTTGAATGTGAGGGGTGGTGAGGGACTCCTGGGGTCAACATTGTAAAGGTTGAGTGTGAGTGAGTCAATCAACAACCAAGGAACGTTGGCACACTTTTAATTTTTAATAATAAGTAATAAATTGGCAAATGTGACTCGATTTGTGGATTGGCAATAATAATAATGGAGCTGGAGCTGGACTCACAGAACATTACTCCACCGAGCTCGCCAATATTGGGGTTCAGTAGAGGTGCCGAAGATGACAACGACCACTCAGTTTTTGGTATGTCGTTTAATAAAAGTTGAGACAGACAGATGAAGATGACTGATTAGATTAAAGATAAATAAATGTCTAATGTATAATCATCAGTTTTGGCATGTTTTGATTTTTTTTATTATTATTAGATTCTGGAGTCGTGTTGTGCCTAAATTGTAAAGGGCCCCCTCGTCCCAATGACTATTTGTTTAAGTCAGACAGCTATATTTTGAGGAGGGAAGTCATCAGTGCTTTGGAGACCTTGAGTGCTCAAAGATCACCTTTTAACAGAAACTCCAGAAGTTGTGGAGGAGGAGGAAGACTAACCCAGTGTTTTAATTGCTTGTTTGACCTGACACAAAAGGATCAGTTGCAAACTGCTATTGCAATTTGTCGCAAGAATCTTGCATCACTGGAAATTCTTTCCGAGTCCTCTCACTCTTACAATTACATGCCACCCCCTCCGGTTGCTGGATTTGCTCCATTATTGGCTGACGATCCGGATGAGCTGTGGAACCAAAACCCGTGGACAATTAGGAGTAGTGTGTGCTACTTTCTACATTCAGTTGTGCGACACCTCACGCAGTTTAGGGTGATGTGGAAAGGAGGAGAGCTGGAAACATTATTCTCCGGACTACTGAAATCAATAGGCAGCTCTAAGGATTGGTCTTCCGTTTTGAAAGATCACTGCGGCTCCAGAAATGGAAATGATGTAATAATTGAAATATTAACTGTCAACTAGCTGTAGTTTTTGCCAATTTAATGAAAAAATATTAATACATAAGTATATTCATAATTAAAAATCTGTTTTTTCTTTTGCTTTCAGTGTACCGCTGCAAATTATCACTTCTTCCATTTACAATTGGAACTAAGATGGTGCTTACTATTGATTTTTGATGTAACACCGCCAATAATAGAAAAGGTTCTGGACGATCTGGTACACTTGTCATGGAACAGGTTTTCCAGTAGTAGCAGTGGACAGTCGGGCCTGGATGAGAAGCAGCCATTTAACTGCGTCTGTGTCAAAGAAATTTGGACCATGCTCCACCTAATTATTGATGATGTTCAACCCTTGCAGGTAACATCCCGTAGGCCAAACAAAACAAACCATAACTGAGCTGAACGCTGTGTCTAGTGGGTCGTACACATAATCCGCATCCGTATCATTTTTTTGTTAGAAAACCTTTTGGCAGTATTATGAGGACGCGCTGAAGCGAGTCTCCAACAATTTTGATCCTTACTTTGCCATTTGGCTTACGACGAATTTGGCACACACGAGCGAATACACAGTTGCCGGAAATTTTAGTCCAGGAGGCAACAGGGAGGAAGGTCCTCACAGAGGATATAAGTATCTTCAGATGGCCCTTAAAGAGTGGTCTGCTAAAGGAGGAAAATCACAGGAAATTCTGAGACTAACCACGAAATGCTTTCAACATTGGGGCCCTGACGGTGACTCGTTACTGTCATTGTGGACGCAATGGGTTCCTAGGTTAGATAAAGGAGCCAATGGTACGCTCAAAATTATTTATAGCAATTTCTCGTATGTAGGTTTGGGAGTTTATGTTATTTAACAACATTCTTGCACTTTAAATTTCAGGTATTGGAAACTTCGATTCATACTCCACTCTGGAAAAGTGGCTAAATTTAGTAGAAGACCTAGGAGAGACGAATTTAAGTACTTGTGAGGCACAAAGCCCCGGAACTAAAATCAATCTCAATTGGAAAGCTGGTTCTCATCGTGATACGAATGACAACTTTCTTGAATTTGTCGCCCTTGTGGCAGGCCATGCTAAAGGTTGCTCTCCAAAGGATATCCGTAGACTTAACTCGGGGATATTCAATAAACTGCCCCGCAACGTGAGTAGCTACGGTGAAAATGGACTGATAAGAGTTTGCACGCTGTTTTTGGTTTTAGCATCCCTTTCTAAATCGCCAAAAGATGCAATGTCCATTGTGAGTTAAATCTCAATCAAAAACATTTTACTTGCTTGAAAATAATATATTACCTGTGTATTATGCAAACTTATAATTTGTTCATTTGATTTTTGCAGTGGGAGAAGTGTCTGGATATTATGGAATTCAAAAATGGGAAAGGAAAGAGTGGAACTAGAAGAAAAACAATTTTTCGTGCCTATAGCGTGTGTATTGCGATTCTCCTCAAGCAGAACGCGGACATGGGAGCTTCTACTGTAGTCACAAATTATATGAAAATAGTGGACGAGTTATTGTGCAGTGCGTGCACGGACCCTACAAGTCAAGAAGTGGTAATGATTTATATTGAGCTGCTGGACAAAACGCCGCACGTGTCATCTGATTTCAGCAACAAAAACTTGGGAAGACATGTTCTGCTCAGTACCAATCTACTCATGTGGCTAAATAAGTGTGGTCCGAACCATGTACTTCGGGCCCTGCGCGCAGTGAGTCGTCTTTCAGCATGGATTGTCACTGCTGACGTTAACATGTACATGGGCAACTGTGATGAACCTAGAGATTTATTTCGTAAAATATGCGAAAAGTGCCTTCCCGTCTTGAGAACTTCTGCGATAGGCGTCTCAAATAGGGTACCCGCCACTGACATGGAGCCGCTAGCAAACCTCGCTGCTGATATAACTATTTTGAGTAAACAATTTAATCTTAATGGAAAGGGAACGGAAGAGTGCAATTCTCACTTTAATGTTTTCGCAATGGATGACCGTACCTGTCCTGTTGTTAGTGAGTTTTACATAGCTCGCCTTTTCCAAAATCGAGAATTTGCAACCGAGTGCTTCGGGGAACTAAAATTAGCTCAAGTATGGGTTCGTTTGCTCGCGTTGAACTGCTCTGTACCTGATCAACTAACGGAATTTGTGCTCGGGACCTCATTCCAAAGTACCTCCAATGATGCTCTGCTGCGCCAGTTTTGCAAACACGAAAGGTTCTGGGATAGAAGCCAAATCCAGAAAATTTTAAGTCCTCTTTCTCCGCTGTTGAAAGGAGTTGTTAGCGGAACACTATTTAAAGTGGAACAAACTGCAACAAATGTGGAATGTAAAATGATAGTTTCTTCCGTAATTTCAACATGCGCCTTGTTATTGAAAAATATCCCATTTGACAAGATGTACATAAAAGGGGATTCTACAAGTTGTGGGCACATGTTTTTGGAAGCAATGGTTTATGCTCCGTGGCCGGGCACACCACCCTGGGAAAAGATGTCTACGGAAGTTTTGAAAGCTTTGGAAGTTCGTCTTTTTGACATTTTTCAAACTATTCATAATTACCCAGGGTTGGTTAAAGATTATTATCTGCAACGCAAGTTGGAGTATATTGTTCTCTTTGCCTTTTTTGGCTATCTTAAAGAGGATTGTAACAAGGATGAACATCCAGCATTTGTAAGTGGCTTATAGTAGTTTCAACTTCAATCAATTTCAATGTCAAAAACTGTCTAGTTTTGTTTTTGACTGTATGTTGAATTCAATTAAACCATGTATTTCTTTCTGTTTACCATATCCAGACCATATTGAACTTTGCCGAGGACAACAACATAACTTCAGTTCAGTCCAAAATTTTACCAAATATCGTAGGCGGTGATCACGTTGTGAAAGATGCAAAACTAAGTGCCAGGTTTATTCAGGTGGTCACAATGATCAAATCAAAAGGATGTGCTACACTTGTGATACGAGTACTTTATGGAATTTTGCGCATATATTTTGCGAACACATTGGACAACCGCATCATGAATAGTTGCACAACTGCCGCGATATACTGTTGCCAATTCGGGATGACTCCGATGCACAAGGACATGGTTTTGAAAGGTTTTGAAGACGCACTTAGCAAGGACTTTAGTTTTAAAAGCAAACGTGTTTTCCAGTTGTGCTCAATAATCGGAAAATGTACCAAAAGCCAAGGAAAGAAGTTTCTAAAGTTACACCTCCTCCCTCTCTTGAAGAGACATGTAAAAATATGTGAAGGTCAAAGAGCTATCGGAATCGATAAATCGTTAAGGTGTTACTACAATTCACTTGCATTATTGAATTAAACAATCTTTTCCAATTGCGTAATATATAATATAATAATTTTTCTGCTTCTTTCAGAGAACCTCTGCAAGCATTGGAAACCGCATTGGCCGATGTGCAAATATAGTCCACCTATAGTATAGATATAGCTAATCATGATTAAGACTAAAATTGCACTAATAAAATTTTAATTTAAACGTCTAAAGTCTGTGTCATTATCTAAATAGGTATAACTTTGGTTTAGTGTGCGCCGACGTTCTTAATAAGGGTTTGCTGATTCGCACGTATAGGTCTCTTTCTTGATGCTTATAATTATGAATATTACTACTTTTATAACTTATACGTTAAGCACGGAAATAAATGGTATAGCAGCTTAAGTTTTATCATATTTTTGTTGAATAGGATGATTTTTATTTGCAACAAGTAATTAATAGAAGTACATATATAAGTACAACATTATTATAATAACAAAATAACAATGGACCCCATTCTAATAGTATCACTTCTGCATCCAATCCAAACCAAACTTAAATGTATTTTTTGTACGAAAAAGACTCAACTGTTAATATCCGACTGCTTTCACTTTTCTCCAGTAGACGATTCACCTGGCTTTTCCGGCTTCGAATTCCCAGAAAAGAAACGGCGCTTCTTCTTTTCAGAGCCACCAGCCGTTTGACCTTGCAAGTAATCGATAATTCGTCGCTTTTCCTCAATGTTTGTCTCCAGCTCTTTAATCTTTTCAGCGTTCTGGCGTTGCTGCTCCAATGATTCTTCATTCATTTTCTCAACTCTAATTTCATAATAATAACTGTTGAAACAATCATAACTAACAGCACTAATATTTTACATATATTATCACGACACGACAACACCATTATAGGTTTGTTTTGCTTACCTTCCCTTAAAGAATTCACATTTCTGATTAGCTTCATCCAAGCTTGTCCTCAGATTTATATTTTCACTCTTTAAATCCACAACCTGTTGAAAAAGTTGAAGATAGACCATTATTAATGTAATCTGGACACCTACTACTAGTTTAATACACTGCTGCTGACTGCCTACCTATGTTTAATATAACCTAGCTTAATATAACCAAAGCGAGTGAGTGATACTTCTTTACCTGGCTGACTAAATTCGACGTCTGCATATTCAAGGTTGCCAATTGCATCTTTGAGGAATCGTGCATGGCAGTAACTTCGTCCAATTTCAGTGTTGCATCTTTCAGAGACTTTGTTAGCTCAAACTTTTTGTCGGATAAAGTGTCGTACTCGCATCGAAGTTCAGTTAGCTTTGTAGCCAGTGCCTGAATCTCCTCATCTTTGGAAGCTGTTGCACTAGTCATTGATTCTTTTAATTGGCCAATCTGCTTTTTGAGACCCGTAATTTCAGAGTCCTTTGCATCCATGTCTTTTTTCTTTGACACTTTCAAAGCATTCATCTCGGCAGAGATACGACTGATTTCGTCGTCCTTTTTTGCAGTAGTATCAGCAAGTTCTTTTTGCAAGATAGAACACTTTTCGTCTATAGTGGATTTCGCAGCAAGTGTTTCAGTGAACTCAGTCTTAGCCTCTTCCAACTCCTTCGTAAGGGTATCATACTTTAAAGCGAGCTCATCCCTTTTTGCAAAAAATAAAAATTCATATCCACGTGTATGTGTATTGCATGTTTGCATGGTACATTATACTTCACCAATAAATAGGTTGTTTAACAGACGAATATTATTATTACATAGATAAGAGCATTAATGAAAAATTCACACACCTGAACGCCTTGTTTTCTTCATAAAGTACTTGCAAGGATTCCACCTCCTGAGTAAGTTCTTTGTTCTGGGAATCAATGACAGTCAGCGTTTCTCGGAGAGTCTTGATTGACTCTTCATATTTCTCCTTGCATTCTGCTAACTTTGCAACAACTTCAGATTTAGCAATTTCCGCAGCTTCAACATTTGCTTCTAGTTCCTTAATCCGTGCCGAATGATGATCAAGTGCTTCCCCCCAGGACAGATCACTACGGTGGTGTTCCTCAATCATTTGCTTTACAGTGGCCTCATGACGATCGCGACATTCCTTCAACTCGACAGTGGCGTTTTGTCGAGCCGTAGAAAGATCCTTTACCTCCTGTTGGAGCTGAAGGATATGATCCTGCAAAATCATTTGTTCTTTCAAGAATTTTTCCCCTTGCGCCGCCTCCTCTTGCTTGAGCCGTGTCAATTCATTGTTCTGGGCTTTTTTCGAATTTGTAAGCTCTTCTATACGCTTTTTGTACGCCAAATGAGTTTCTTCAAGCCTCAAGTCCCTTTCCTGAATCGCCTTTTTCAAATTCTGGATTTCCTCCTGGCGTGCCATATTACTAATTTCAAACTCTTTCCGCAGGGATTTTATCCCTTCTTCGTGCTCCACGTGCACCTTGTCAAATAGCTCTCGGGAAATCTCTCGAGCAGCATGGCACTCATTCAATCGACCTTGAAGCTCTGCACATTTGCTTGATAGCATAGCAAATTCATTTGACTTAACTGCTGCTGCTTGATTCCGTTGCTGCGACTCACTCTGCAATTTTTCGTTCTTCGCCTTTAGCTTTTCCAATTCCTCCTCGGATTTTACCAGAGCAGCCCGTTGTTCTTCACATTCGACCTTGAGTAATTCCCATTTGCTATCCAGGATTGAATATCTTGAGGTAGTATCTTTGTCCCGCTGCTCAATTTCATTCTTGGCCTGAATCTGCAACGCCAGTTCTGCCTCAAGTTTAGCCTGCGACGCTGTCATCTCATCGATTTGCTTTTGCAACCGATTTTCCCGATCGGCGAGTTCTTTCTTCAGCTGAACTATCTCCAGGGTGTGAGCCGACTCCTGTTCTCGGAGTTTTGCTTTAATGACGCTCTGATTGCGATGGTGACGGGGAGAGTTATCGACAGTTAAGGTCAGGCCCTTTTGAATCGGGTCCTCAACCTGTTTCCCCGAAGATCTTGCGGAGACGTCCTCCTTGTCAGTGGTCGGAATTTGATCGGCCATTATGGATTACGGATCGGCTCCAACGAATTTCTGCAAAAATTAGAAAAATCCGCTTTTGAATACAAGTCTAATGGTGTTTAAAGGAGTGACCAAACCAAAATGATAAAGGTTCTCCAAAATGTGAGACAGCACGACATCAGATGCTCCAGGTGCCAGGTTTTGAGCTTCTCCAAAAGCTGAGCGTGAATTAATTTAATTCTTCTACTTTTGATTTTCTCTACAAACTAATGAGTGAAAATTAATAACTAGCAGTACAATTAAAAATAAGTATTGTGCAGTTAGCTGTTTAAAAATTTCCAAACATCTGCTAAACTATTGATTACCAACTAACTATATTGCTTACCTGCCTAAATGCGACTACGTAACTGCTGCTGAATAGTGCTGAACTAACTACACACTGATAATAAAGCTCACACTTTCTGATACTACTGACTGACCAGCCCTATAAGTGACCCATATTGTTATGAAATGAAGAATGGATACCTCCAACATCAGCCTGGCTGGTTTTCGACAATATAACAATTAGCTAATGGATAAGCTGGAACTATGGTACCCGAACCCGCACGAAACGAGCTCTGAGCCTTGTCCCAGGTGCCAGGGTCATGTCATCACCGGACCGGCACCGGAATAAGATTCTCTTTTTTGCTTGTTCAGGAAATATGACAGTCATTTCATTAAAACACCTATTTATTTATTATTATACCTATTCTATTCCATGATCTACTTACCTCAAATTATAGTTCGTCCGTAATATAATCCGCATCAATCAATATCAGATAGGAATTATGAAGTGTCAATAAAACTACTTTGCAGATAGATGACTTTTGTTTGACTACTGCCTCAAATCTCAACAAAGTCTGGGGCTCCTTTTACGTCACTTCTCGTGTGGAACAGAAGAGCCAAAGCCAAAAAGCATCGCTTCTTCCTTCCTTCTTCACAACTTCACACTCGTCGATCTGTCTCGTTACTCAATACTCACTATTCCGCATCCGCAACACCAACAACGCAACACAACATTTTTACTTTTACTGTATGATACTGATGGAGATGGATATGGAATCGGTATACAGATACAGATACGGACGGATTAATAGTTATGATATGATATGGATATGAACAAGTTACTTATGTATCGGATCGGGTAAAAAAACCAAAAAGAAAAATGATGGTTTGGTTTTGGTTTAGGTCTCGTTCTCGTTCTTCCTTCTTCTTCTCTCTCGTCCGACTCGTCGCGTCCGTGCGTATGCGTATTTGCGTATGCACAATGCAATAATATATGCAGAATGCAGTATGCAGTAGCACTCATATTTTGGACTTTTTGGAGCATTCTGTTCTGTTCTGTACAAATACAAATACACATACAAATGCAGTGAAATGTTCGTCTATTCCCTTCCTGTCGCACATGCCGGCCCGTCTCAGCTGTTGTGTTGCTCTGTTGTTGTTGTAGTTTGTGTTATTTTTCCAATTTCCTTTCGTTCCTTTTGACTTTGTCAGTTTTGTCACTTGTGATGTGATTGATTTGTGACCTCTGACCTATGACCTTTAATCTCGCTCGAACAGCTCCAGTAATATTGGCAAGTGCTGTGAAACGTCGCTTTGCTCTCACTCACGCACAATCTCTGTGTGATTTGGTATAATGAAGTGGTGGTGATTGGTGATAGTGATTGTCGTAGTACTACAAGTTTTTGTACCTTAAAATTTGATAAAGTAGTATAAAGTAGTAAAATAAAATAGTAGGTCATTATTAAGTTTCTCTATAACACGTATTACTTCTTGCCAACCTAATTGTAAGATTCATTTATAATTTGTTAATTTGTTTCATGTAATTTTGGTTTTATTTTTGTGATGCTTGTTCTAGAATCCAACTTGTCATTTTTGTGAGTGATGGCTCATCTCTCGAACCAACTTTCACGGATTCTTCGTCCAGTCTGGAGCAATTTGAGGGGGACAAATGCTCGAAATGTTCGAGTTGGTTACTACCACACAACACCTCCGTGTTGCAGCACCCCTGATAATCCTCTGAACTCTGAGTCGAAACCGAATGCCAAAAGAAGCAAAACTCCATTAGGTGCCATAATCCATAATCACTGTGACTATGCTTACACGCATACATACATAATTGATATTTATTGCCAAATCTGGGATGTAACCTTACAATTTGGAATTTAGGGAAACTGGATGAGTTAGAAGAAGGGAGACACCCGTATCAGGAGAAAGAGCCTCTCCCTGCGTGGCCAGACAATACTAATCCCCACACGGGGGAAGTTGGAGGACCAAGAGGCCCTGAACCCACGAGATATGGGGACTGGGAAAGGAAGGGACGCGTATCCGATTTTTAATCATGTTTAGCGCTCCTGTCACCTGTTGTATATAATTAGGACAGCTCAAGTGTTGTTTCGGAGAAAAGGTACGGTTTCACATACTTCCGGTAGACACGAGACAATTCATTTTACTATGCACGTCTTGCCTTTGAAGATTTTTTTCTGAATTTACCGGTATAATACATTTGCTGTGCAAAAATCAAATTCTCAACTTTGTTTAAAAAATTTCACTGTTTGGTATATTTATGGTGTTGTATTATGGCCACACATATACATGAATGAAACTGAGCAATATTGCTTCTTCTAACTTATAAAAATTGTTGTAAGTTTTAAATTATTGAATATTATTTACGCAGCCACTTTTTTGTGCCATTAATGTCAGCGAAAATGTCTCTACAAAATCTGTATAGTGAATGAATTGTCCGCACACGCTGCATAATGAAAGTATGTAGTAAATACTATTTGTCATAAATAGTCAAAAAATCATTGTCTAAATCGGAAGAATTATATTGGCGAATTACTATTTTGTTATAATTTACTAGTATTTGTTTCAAATGTTAAACATAAATGTTAAAAATATGCAGCAAAATCAAGCAGTCATTAATAATACAATACAGTCTTTTAATGAAAATAGCTCTTGAATGCTTGAGCATAAACTCCTACTATCAGACGAGTAGACTCATTAGGTGATTTGACTATTTTTGATGTTCTCACAGTACCGTGTACGCCGTAATTTACTAGGATTGATTGTGCTTGTAAATATTCTTGTATATAGGTAATAGTAATAATTTAAATATAGTGTATACCACATGCTTTGTATAGTTTATCCATTTGGTATATTGGTCTCTATGTGTGTCTCTGCCAGGTCAGAAGACTGTATGCCATCCAGAACTGGGTACTTCCTAAAAGACGTATTTTCTGTTCAGTAACAGTTATTCTACCTGTTCACTAGTTAGCGTCTTACAAGTGTTGGTGTTAGGTATGGTATGCTTAGTAATAATGTTATAAATACAACATAACGTTATAGAAATTAAACATTTAAATTCAGTGAAACTGCTTTCTGGTTGTGACTACTTCCACACGTCACGTCACATGTGCATTGTGCATCAGTATCACACTTGCTGCAAATCTTTCGCCGGTTAGATGCATTTAGGGTGTGCATTTGAGTGATTTCATTTGCTAAAAAAAGTTGAGTTTTAGTCAGCAAATTCTTTTTTACAAAAAATGGTATCATCGCTATACATGTCTAAATTAAATTAAGAAATAATTTCAATACAGACAGATCCATCAATAAATCGGCAAAGCCTTAATTTACGCTTTTTTCTTTTAGAATTCAACAAAAAGTATGTAGTGCTATAACAAAATTTTAAATACTTACTTTTCAAATTTATAATTACTTTTGTATCGACATTGACATTTTTAAATCATGAAAAATATGGCTCCTCGTTCCCATTTCATATTGTTAATTTGTCTTTTTGTCTGCTCCAGCATGCCAGAAATTCGCAATTTACAGGACGCAACTAATTACACTTATGCATCTCATCTTCAACTTCCCCAGAGGTACTTTCGACTCCGCTACGGCCGGAAGATTCGGTATATTATTATACTTTCAAAACGGACTTTCAAATTAAAATTGGACAATGCTAAATTTTGCAATAACTTACTACATTTTGCCAATTTTGTTTCTCTCGTTTAGAGACCCGGGTGAAGGTTACAATCACCTATCCGTATCATTATCAAAAAACAAGTGAGCCAACGGATAGGCGTGGAGTACTC
Organism: Dicranocentrus wangi; assembly: GCA_036850665.1. Lineage (NCBI taxonomy): Eukaryota > Metazoa > Arthropoda > Collembola > Entomobryomorpha > Entomobryidae > Dicranocentrus > Dicranocentrus wangi. The sequence continues at coordinate 29,937 of JAANSN010000466.1, read as the reverse complement.
AGGAGGGTATGCTGCGGTGGTTGTGGTTGTGCCTGTGTCAAATCTAGCGCTGCACTGGGCTGGAGGTCTTGCTGGATAACAGTTTAATGTTAGAGCGGATTTTAATTTAGTGGTCTACTAATATCTGTTATACTAACTACAGTTTGTGTATGAAATACCAGATGACAGTTTTTCTGGACTTTCCGACTAACAATAAGAGTTTGCGTTGCGAATAATAAAATTATAGTTTATTTTATTAATCCACAAGTTTTATTGTTCATCCTTTAACATCAAATTGTTTCTTGTATGTACGACGGATATAACACTTTTCCATTATCTGAAATACAGATAATTAATTTGATTATATAGTTACAACACTCCTTCAATCCAAAAATATAAAAGTATAGCTAAGAGTAACTCATCAAATTCTTTTCTTAAATGAATATGACACTTTTCCATCCAGTATCTTAATACATATAGTTAATTTGATTATATAATTACAACACTTCTCCCATCCAAAATTAGTTGAGAATAACTAGTTGACACGACAAGATTCTTCTGAAATGACTTGATTTAAATTTGAACACAACACTCCATCCGAACTGACGAGACAAAAACTATTTTCTGGAATAAATTCCTTTCGGGACATATTGCTCAATTCACGGATACATTATCGCTTCCACATTAAAGTGGCATTTCGCGTACAGGAACAATATGGTGGTGGCAAGTTGGGTGGCTAAGTTCGATCCCTTGTATTTTAGGATGATACAACTCAACTCCCCGAGCAGTCACTTTAGTACATTCCATGCATAGGGGTATCAAGACGTTATTTTCTCGCAAAAACACGATGTCCACCTTCTCAATAGGAATTATTTTTTCCTGCACTGCCTTCAGAAACCCCTTGTTCGCTACCTGTAAACCAGAATCAGGTATTTAATAGATTAGCATATAAATATAGCACTTTAATCCTTATGAACTCTCGCATGATTTGCCTTAAAATGCTTACCGCATTCTTGATTGCGATTCCCAATGTCTCCAGTTTTGGGAGTTTCGCAAAACCCTCGACCACACACTTCCTTGTTAGCTTTATATCCGCAAACTCGGGGCTACCGGGATCCATTCGAAACGTTCGCAATTCTAAAAAGCATCGTATTATTATTAAATTTATTTAGCCAGTTAGCACTCAAACACAATGGTTTTACATTCTCGTCAGACGTGTATATAATGAAAAGACAAAGTAAAACACAAAGATCCGAAAATAATTTTGCTGATCATTCATTCATAGTAAATGTTTTAAGTACCTTTCAAGTTGGTAATGTTTGCGCGAGGTGTGTCTGCAGAGTTAGCAGTTATTCCAAGAATCCCTTTCTCGTCCACAGTCCCTGCGACACCCAACTTTTCCAGTTTTGGCCAATACTTGCAGATGAGAGAGAACGTTTCATTTGTTGCAAATATGTTGAGATCGGTGACGTTTGGCATCCACTGATGAAATTTGCGGATGCCGGTTGGTTTCAACGGGACGGCCAAAGAGCACACTAAGGTCTTTAGGGAGACCAATTTTACACCGGCCATTTCGGATTCACTTGTATCGCAAACTATTGATTGTCCATTGGACAGAGGTATTGATAAGCTGAGGTATTTGAGGTTTGGGAAACACTTCAAGAAAGACATCGATCGAAAAGTGTAGCCAACAACATGGAGTGAGGTGAGTTTGTCCATGTGTGGAGTGTCAAAAGGAATGTGGACGCTGCTCACGTAAATCCGCAATTCTTGTAATGTTTTCGCTTGGGACTCCAAAATGCGATGGATTGCGAATCCTGGAGTAGTTGGTTGAAAAGTGATGTGCAAAGTATAAAGAGTGAGGCGCATTTGGACGCTGCTCACGTAAATCCGCAATTCTTGTAATGTTTTCGCTTGGGACTCCAAAATGCGATGGATTGCGAATCCTGGAGTAGTTGGTTGAAAAGTGATGTGCAAAGTATGAAGAGTGAGGCGCATCCGTTGGAAAAGTTCGGAAAGGGAGAAGGTCACGTCTTCAGCCTGGCGATACGCATCTTGCCTAGATTTAGTAAAAACGTAGGAATGCATATTTTTAATTATTTGGAATCTAAATATTGTAGAGAAAGAGCGAGACATGAGATGCTAGCCAAACCTTATATCGTTAATTTTCAGCGATTTTAGTGACAGTTTTCGTGGATCGATTGCTCGAACATCTATGATGGCTTTGAACAATACATCCAGGTCGTTTTCAAACATTGAGCCGTCGTAATACACCTGCAGATCCTGCAACAACATAGCATAACACACAGCTTTTATTTTGAAAGTTACCGTTAGTAAAGAGCTACAATTGAAGATCTGAAAACATATTTACCGTTAAATTTGGATATCCTCTGAAGAACTCGCACCATTCAACAAAGAATGGAGGCTGATTGCGGGGAGCACCAGGTTGAAACATCATACTTCCATTGGGTAAATAGTAAAAAGTTCGGTCCTCTGGACGTGTGGTGAGTGTATACTCAAATTGCCTTAGCTTCCTTTGCACCACCTGGCAAACCTCGCCGGCATTAGGTTGCTTGACTTGACCTCTGCATATTCCGGGCTTGTAAAGTAAATCAACTTTAAGCTTCCCCAAATTAGGTAAACAAGATGGCAAAATCATTTGCTGGAATCGAAACACATCTGCAGGACCGACGAGCAAGTTGGTCAGGTCAAGTTGGACAATCCACTCGGCCGAAGATTTCCAAAAATCTCGCAACCTTTCACTGCCCAATCCAGTAAATCCCGAAATAGCAAAGTTCTGATATCGACGTAATCCACCAAAGGTATAACCCGCTGAGGTTTTTGATCCTCCAGAAAGGAACTTGGCGTTGAATTCGGCTATTTTGTAGAATTTCCCTTTCTTTGCAGGAGACGCTTCAGGAATCAAGGTTATCTTTGGTGCTAGCTTTAGCCAAAGCGGGAGTGACTCGTAATACCACTGCGAACAGACACGACGACACATGCCTAGATCCGTCAAGTCTAAGTACTTGAATATGTTTTGGAGTGTATCCTGGAAGGAAGGAAAAGTCATGTTGTGTGTGATTCATACTTATGTAGGTAAAAATACAAACTGGGATATATAATTTAAATTCTGCTTTATTTTGAAACTTAAGCTGATTGTTGGGATACCATATCATTCAGAACCACCGGAGCAAGGTCGTAAGCACTCATGGTCGTGTCTATCGGCATTATTTCCTGGTTTTGCAAAGAGACAAAATATGTAGGTCACTAATGATGACTTAATAAAATTTAAGAACCTCTTTAAAATGTCTTATATAATAGAAACTTATACAAGATTTGCAATTTAATGTGAAATAGAAAACGTAATATATTTTTTCTCACCGCATTCTCCGTGGACTCGACGCGAGATTCATTCCTTTGGTCAAGGTCAAGGTTCGTTAGACGAGGTAATCACTGATCCTCCTACGTCCACCTCCACAGCAGCGACAGCGTCCTCCATAATTTCGTTTCTCTCCCACTCACTCAACGCTTCTGACGCTCACACTCAAATGAATACAAATACAATGAATACTAAATACAAATGAAAAATAAACGATACTATGTTTTATGTTGGTCAATGTTCAATGTTAACTGCCAAGTCAACCGTTAAAAAGTTAAGTTTTAAAAAATCAATCCCATCCCAACGCTTCTGATCGGAAAGGAAATGCAGACAAGTGTTCAGTGCCTCAAGAAATGATGGGCTGCGGAGGACCACGACCACACTGCGACTCGAGTTTTTGTAAATGCAATTTCCACTTCCACTCTACATTACAATTACAATGACGATAAGATGAATGATGGTGGAAGGTGGAATGGATGTAATAATATGTACGTGCTTTCCATACTACTATTACAAAACATGCAGAACATGATGGGTGGGAGGGAGTGGGATGAATATTGAACTGGAAAATGATGGTTATGGATATGGATTTTGGATATACTTGTAGGAAGTAGGGAACTTGGGAACACGACATGAATGACACACATGACATGGTAATAGTAATACGGCATGGCATGGTGTATTATGGTGTTATGCAAATTAATTCATTTCATAGTTCATAGTTGAGTCCGACTTTTAGCTTGCAACATGGAAATGAGGTGTATGAAATGAATAGTATTATTTACATACTTACAAGCCAGCAAGATTAAGACACGAACAAAGACATAATATGCAGTACAACAACATGCTTGTGTATGCTATAGATAGCCAAGAAAGCCGACCTCACAAGCCGCAATTAGTTTTGTGAAAGATCGGAGCATCCTTGTATTGCTTTGTGCTTTCCTATAATTACGGAAGCATTCTCTGTCTCTGGCTGGACTGTACTAGACAAATATTATGCAAAATATGTATAAGTTTATGATCAGTCAAATATGGGGTGAGTGAGAGAGTCAATTGGTTGGGGTCTTCAGTACTTTTATAGCATAGCATAGCAGCAAAAACTGCTTTTGCACATTTCTTTTCAATTATCGCGGATGTACCTCAGTAGAAGAACGTAAGTGGAAAAAGCGATAACGGATGGATGGATGTCAGATATATGCCGGACAACAACATGCTTGTGTATACTATAGATAGCCAAAGAAAGCCGACCTCACAAGCCGCAATTAGTTTTGTGAAAGATCGGAGCATCCTTGTATTGCTTTGTGCTTTCCTATACTTACGGAAGCATTCTCTGTCTCTGGCTGGACTGTACTATTACTAGACTAACTAGACAAATATTTTGCAAAATATGTACAAGTTTATGATTAGTCAAATATGGGGTGAGTGAGAGAGTCAATTGGTTGGGGTCTTCACTTCTTCAGTACTTATATAGCATAGCATAGCAGCAAAAACTGCTTTTGCACATTTCTTTTCAATTATCGCGGATGTACCTCAGTAGAAGAACGTAAGTGGAAAAAGCGATAACGGATGGATGTCAGAATGTCAGATATTTTAGGACTTGCGATGTTCCTCCAGCTCCGGCGGAAATCATATTGAATGATACTTACCTATGCTAATGTGTCATGTAACTGATGTAATGTAACTATCTAATTTTGCTGTACGCAGCAGTTGGCAGTAATGTGGCATATGTGGATTTAAAGTGGCGACGGCGACATGTGGTTTTACTNGCAGTAATGTAATGTGGCATATGTGGATTTAAAGTGGCGACGGCGACATGTAGTTTTACTAAGAAATTTACTCAGGAAGCGTATATTCCATAGACTTGTAATTTTATTACTCATAATTGGATTATAATTTTGGGCAATGAAAAATGAGCACGATATACGATATTTAACGTGCATGCATACTGCATATTGTGGTTAAGTAGACAGATGTTTTGGTTTTTTGGGAATACTTCAGCAGTAAAACTAAAACATCATTGCGGTTATTTATGCTTGATTTTAATTCGAAAAACGAAAAATGCTTTTCCAGATTATAAATGCTTTACTACTCAAATGAATTCAGGAACAACAATTGATTCAGACTAGTTACTTTTGAAACTATATAAACATCTCAAAAGGAAATATGTTATTTTGTAATGGTTTAAAAAATGTAAACAAACATAATTTTATTGTTCGTCAAAATATTTTCTTCAAGACCGGTTCTCTGCAGCTGCAACTGCAACTACATACTACATGCATACCCACCACTTTCTTTCCAGAATAAATTAAATATCGACTGTCAACTGTCATTTAATTAGCATATGATTAAAACTTTAAATACTAAATTAATTAATCCTAACCATGTTTATAGTCTCATTAAGAATTTTCAGTTTGGGTCCACTTATCCACTGTTCCACTTGCTAGTTTGTTGTATTGCTTGTTCTTGTTACTGCTACGGATCTGCTCTAGAAGGAATACACATTTTGCATGAAATGAAAGTATTTTAACAAAATTGGAGCATTCGCATTTAAGCTTTAATTTCCTAAAATTGATGAAATATATTATCCCGATATGCAAATCATATTACTGAAACATTTTTCAGATGCCAGATCTTTATTTTCAGGAATAGCAGTTTTATGGAATATTAGGAATATACAGAAAAATTGTAAGTTTGACTCAATCAAAAGAAAATGCTGATTCTCCCTTTACAAAATATACGCAAGTCAACGGAGAACAAGACGGAAGCTGTGGCTGTCTTTTTTGTCTTGGTCCTTCCTCAATTTGAGAAAAAATGCTGAGTAAACTCAACTAACGACTAGTAGCCAAAAATTTACTAAAAATCTCCCAGTAATATTTCGCCTATGGGCTTTGACTGGTCAAATCATGAAGAGTCCGAGGGGATTTGGAGCGGGCCTACAAATAGCATTGGGGCTGTGGCTTACCCTTCGCTTCAATGTCATGTGTGCAATTAAACAGAGTGTAACTTTCGATTGGAGGGTTTCGCTCAAAATTTCTGCAGCATTAGACGAGGTCTCTGTAAGTGGTCGGGAACCACCTCAGTTGGACACTCTTTTAGCTTACGGAAATCAAAATGGATACTACGAAAGTGGTAATTTTTTATAGATAGGTTATCTTTCTTTGTGCATCTCTAACTTGGGGTTTCAAAAAAAATTATTTACACAATCCTTTTTGCTTCTGTAGACTATCCTGTTAAAAATGTTTCGGATGTTGTCAACTTGAGTAGCGTTATAAGCCAGAGGCTACCTGCTTCAGCAAAGCTACTAATATCTTTCAGGTGGGCGTGATATTTTCCAAATGCCATGATCATATTGCATAGATGACTGTATTTTGAGGCAGGCAGTACAACTGCAACCTCTATAATTATTTATTATTTAGAAATGTTGCGGACTTCGAATCAGACGATAGCAGGTCTCAAACTAAAAGGACAAAAACTGTCAAAATACCGGCCAACATTCAGGGTCTTGTATTAAGCGAATTCACTGGAGATGACTGCGACGACAACCGTCACATGAACGTGAAACCTGCCACCATCCGGCAAATCAAGTTGGCTAGTCACCCAGTAAAAGTGGGAATCGGGGTGACAACGGATGAGATCGGATGCAAACATTTGTCTCCACTAATACAAGTAGCGGATTTTGTGATAGTGTCCATCCGTTTCCAAACACGGTTCAAATTCCCAGAGTCCTACGGCCTGTTCAGCGCAGCCATGGATTCCTACGCTAAAAATGCAAATGTGTTTGCTTCCAAGTCCACCTCACGAGCAAACATCTTCTATCTGCTGAAACTTGACCCATTGTTCCAAAATTCGACAAAATTTTCAAAAGACTATATTTCTCTGCTGGAGGGGTTTGCTTCCAAGTGGGCAGCCGCAAATGAGGCAAGCGTTATTTTGGACCTGCCAGATTACAACAGATTGAGCAAGGATGGTGGAAGCAAAGCTGTTCGAACGGATACCAGCGGACCAAGCGCCTTCGTCATCACCAGTTGGCATCATTCAACCACAGCTAACGCACTGAGGAACTCGTATCCCTTTGCGTTTAACACGATTTCCTCCGCATTCCGCTCATTACATCTGAAAGATAGTAAGTCCATTCTGAAACTCTTTTGATAAAATCTAACCACTAAACCAAATTCATGTTGAGTTGAATGAATATGGATTTTGATAGTGAATTCTTGAATTTATGTAGTTCATGTAGAAAGTATGACAAGAAACTGGCGGAATTCCACACGTCACAACAGGCTCCTCCCAACCAAGCTCACTCATCCGCTAGATATCATTGTAGAAATCTACAATGAGACGGAAACCAGCTTCCGAAACATGGTCAACCAAGCCACGCCCCTAATTCAGCGTATTAAAGAACTCAAAGCCGACAACGTGAACATGAAGGTGGTGGAGTTTGTTGTAAACTGGGATGTGAGTAATAAGGGCAAGTTTTCTCAAGATATTACAACTCCAGAGATAGTCAAACTAGTGGGGGATGATGTTGGCGTCGGCTGTTTGACTTGGAATGATATATTTCGGAGTGATGAGGATGAGCTGGTTTCTAACACGAAAAAACAGTGTGGTCCCCTTTTTGAGTCAGCTTCTCACTTTACATGGTACACTGACCATTCGCTGGACTCCTACTTTTCCTTTGAGTCTTACATGGAAAAGATGCAACCCGCTTTGGGAAGGCTCCTTCAGGCGAGAAATGAGCTCCTGAAAATGAAGCCGAATGCCACACTGGTTCTCAAGCTTTCCCAAGAAAATCCAAACTTTTGGAAATCCATTCACGATGCTCGTGACAGGATCACACGCAACTTTTATTGCATTGAGGAGGTGTACAGGATTAACATGTTTTTTGAGGCGGTACTCAATTGGGGGAGAATACACAACTTTCCTATTCTCTGGAAAGAGGCTTTTGAGTCACATACGGGGTTTGGGTGGTGGTCAAAAATTGAGCCTGGGAGTGAAATTTCGGACGAGATTGCACTGGTACCTCACTTTGTGATGAGGAATCATCCCAAAACCATTGTCAATTGGAAAACGGATCCGTGCGTTGTTTGGTCGTCTGAAATTCCTCATGAGGGTATCAAATTCAGTAACAAATACGCTGGCGCTGTACTTGACATGACGATCAAGCAAAAGTCCTTGACAGTTAAAGAAGTGCAGACCATGCTTGTGCTCTCCTTGAAAAAGTTCAGCTCGTTGGAAGTTCTGGTAGACCACAAAGAGCCACAGTCAGCAGGTTGAAATATATTTGCTCAAGGAAAAGCTGTGCAAAATTAGGGATGCGGATAATATGACGTTATTTTTATACCTATAGGTCAACACGAACAAATTTTACGGGATGCGTTATCGGCAAACTTGGATGAGTTGTTGGAAACTAACGGAATACGAAAGGGAATGCTTCATGTACAAGTGTCGATCCCAACCGGAAGGTTTTCAAGCTCGGGAATAGCTGACGAAGTTCAGAAATTAGGAGAAATTGCAGGGAAAAGCAATAATCATTTTAGCCTCGAAGGGATTCATGTGACAAACTGGGAACGGCTGTCCCAGAAGGACTTAACCCAGTTGGTCAAAATTGGAGGAACCCATGGTGTTAAAATGGGACTATCCGTTAAAAACTGTTCCTCCCTTTTAAACAGCCTCCCCAGCTCCCCGGATCTGCTAACGCTGCTCTCCTCTGTGAATTACATTTTATGCGAGAGCAAACCCCGAGCGGCGGATAATGAGAGAATGGAATTTGCACGATACATGGATTCCCAGTTGTATCTGAGCTCAGCATTTTCATCCCAATTTCATTTAAATTTATCTGTCCATTTCCGTCTGAACAGTTACCCATGTTGTGAGCACGACTCTGAGGAAGCCAACACCGCAAGTATGCTTCGGTTCCTCAATGATGCCAACCAGTTTGCTGCAGGGAATGAGATAAAGTATTTTCTTGTCCAAGCTTTCTCTTCAAGCAGCAACTCGGACAACTCGGTGAGTTGGTGGCGCATAGAAGACTATGCAGATTTGGCTAATGCATCCGTCTATGTGGACAACGAGGCTAGTAAGTCAGCAAAATGTTATATATATTGTGGTTAGCTTTAATCACTTCACTTGTGGCTTATTATATTAAACAGATGAAATAATTGTATTTTACAATTAGAATATCGCAATGTAGCAACGTGGATACCAAAGCTGGTTTTCAGGGCTTCGTCCTCCTCCCTCAATGCCCCCGAAAGCCCGTGGACCTGGATGTATTACACAATGGGTACTTTTGGGTTTCTGGTGCTTCTCCTCCTCGTTGTTACTTCCGTTCTCTATGTTCGACTCCGAAAGAAGTCCAGGCTACTGTCGGAATACGAGGTGCAGGAGTTCCTCAACGGAAGTCCGACCATGCGGTTTCTTCCCTCACAGAATCGGGTAGTGTCCAAAGAAAATGACTACACTAATATGAAATTTGATAATAAGTACTCGCTTCCGAAAGAGGACTTCAAATTTGCTGGTGAGTAGAGTAATAATGTTTTAATTGGGCTTTGAAGACTTTGAAAGGAAAAATACTTATGTGGACTATTTTCCTCAGACGAATGCGATTTACTGGGAAGTGGAAATTTTGGAAGGGTAGTCAGAGCCGTGTTAGGGTCCTCAGAAGTGGCAGTAAAGATTCCACATGATGGTTGTACTAAGGAGTCATTTAAAAGCATGCTGACGGAAGTGAAAGTGATGACATATGTGGGCTCCCATCAGAACGTTGTTACCTTTCTTGGATGCTACGTTCGGGAAATTAGCGACGGTAATAATAAAAGATATCACATCATGGTAAAAAACGATGTTGACAAATGTTTTACCAAAAGTTTTATGCGTTTTGGGAAAAGGAATCATCTACATTGCCACCGAGCTTTGTGCAAATGGCTGCCTATTGGAGTACTTGAGGAAGCATCCTCCATCCATGGCTTACAACGCTAACAAGGCTTTCCAACAGGAGTTGACCAGGTTTTCTTTGGAAATTGCATCCGGAATGGAATTCATTGGAAGCAAACATGTAATGACTTAAATGCAAAATTATATTGATTAATATTTCGCATCTGATTTATCAACTACATTTTATTTCTCAGGTTGTTCATGGTGACTTGTCAGCTAGAAATGTGCTGCTGACGGCTGACAACAGGTGTAAAATCACAGACTTTGGACTTTCCCGGAAGTTGTATCAGTATAACAAATATGTGAAAAAGAATCAAGAGCCGCTTCCGTGGCAGTGGATGGCATATGAGTCCCTGACTAGAATGGAATTTACCACCATGTCTGATGTTTGGAGTTATGGCATTACCCTCTGGGAAATATTTAGTTTAGGTAGGTTATATAAGGTATTATGATTCATAAAATGGTAAAATATTGTTTTAATACTGTCAGTTATACAAAGTTACTGTGTATGAAATGAAATAGGGGATACGCCATATCCGGGAAGGTCATGGACAATTGATTTTGGCACTGAGATACGCGGCGGATTGCGGTTGACAAAGCCAGAACATAGCAATGAAGAAATGTACGTATTATATAATTTTAGCAAGTTTATATTTTACGATTAATCTTACAAAATCTGAATGCAATTGAACACATACGCTACGTATGTAATTTTAATAGGTACTCAAAAATGTTTGAATGCTGGAATTTGGACTCGAAATCACGCCCAACATTTACATCTCTCAGAGAATTTATGGAAGGGGTTATGGAACTTTTAGGTTCACAATAATTCTCGTTAGGTTTCGCTTCAGTATTATCCACAAACCAGTTGAAACTTATTTCAGTTAATTATATACTTTAAATCCAGATTGAAGCTTACGCGTAAGGGTACTAGTTGTAACATGATTTTTTAGCTTATTGTTGCACAAACCACTTAGCACAGACTTTCTTGAAACATCAAAACATTCCAATTTATATGTCTAGATGTATGGCTACATGATACCCTTAAACGAGCTTAATAAAATATTAATAAGAAGTTTGGACTGGTTAATGTTAATTTAATAATGGGCCAATTAATTTTATAGTTTAGTCAGTCTATCAATGACATCATTTTTATAGTATAAAGTGCTAGCTTATGCCAAGTTGCAAGTTATGAAATTGGCGTGTCATGTCAAAAAAATTGTTTTCAATTTTCAAATGAGTCTTTCTAAAACAAATTTGAAATTAAATTAATACCCATACCCACAGCCTTTCCATAAAGTCTACGTCTTTATTAGATTGGAGAGGAGGCGTGAATATAAACTTTGTTTTCATAAAAGTACCAATTCTGCTTAATAAAAAGCATGCCATAATGCAAAATGGATATTCACAATTACAGGCACTCAATTTTCCTGACGTATCTCTCTGAAAAATTAGCATATTATGCAATTGCAAACCTCTTCATTTCACTACTTCCATGACTATGTCCTCTTCCACTTCCCTTTACAGGCATTTATTTTGATATTGTGATAAAGTTTGGTTAATAAGAATTTCACTGCGGTGGAATGCTGTTCATAGTTGATACCACTCGGTTGTAAACCAGCGTGTCGGCATCCTTTGCAATTTGAAAGTCAAGATGGTTAAACATGGGCCATTCAATGTGATAGTTTTCAATCACAGTGCCTGGCAGCATGTGACTTCTCGTAATTTCCACATCCTACGCAAAAATGAGCATTAGGTTAAAAGTTCATGAATCAATGCAAGTAGCGACTCACTCAGTTGAACTTATATTGAGTATAGGTAGTTATAAATGTACTTGAGGCACAGCAAGATTATCCATGTCCCCGTGGTAGAAATAAGTTTTCGCTGTTATCTTTGTGAGATCGTACGCTGGAGGAGTGATACTCCCGTATCTCTGCAGATTCTCAAGCAGACCATAGTCAAACTGACGGAATTGGCATGTATTCATGGATTGGGTGTAGTGAACAAGCGTCTTGATGGAAACGATGTTGGGAAACTTGGACAGAATGTTGGGCAGATTTGTCTATCGCAACATTAACACATTTTTGCATGGGCCAAATACAAAAACATATATGATCAATAATCATAATCATCATCATTCCAACTTACGTAGTTCATTTGGAGAGTATCAAACCCGAACAGGGCGAACAAGGCATTATCGCACACCCCACACCGCATAGCAGTATTGACGCAAAAGTCTCCAATGGACAAGTTAAAATATGCTTGCATTTGCTGATGTTGATCGATTCGGCCTCGGAGCACGGGATCCAGCAGGTACTGGGATCCGGTTCCCAATGCAGGAGACAACAATCTGAGGGCGCTGGAAGCATGGCCGTTATATGCAACAGGAGAAAGGAGAAAGGATGCAATAATGCGGCTATTGAGTTGAGACATTGCCGACAAGGAAATAAAGTAGACAGTGGTTCCCATTGAGTATCCAACGTAAAACATTTTTTCGTTTCCGCTCACCTCTGTAATTTTGTCCATGGTGGCAGGGATGTCGTTCATGGCCATTTCGTGCCAACTAGAAAAGGAAAAGGTGCCATTTAAAAAATCTAAAGACATAATAAGTGATTCACGTTTCAATTTGAATTGAAGTCTCGAGTACCTGAAATCCCAGTATCTAACATCAGTAGCAGAGTTCAACGTAGTATGATTTAGGGAGTAGCTGGTTCCACGACAGTTGGTAAGCCACACGTCATATCCAGCATCCACCAATTTAAATGCTAAAAAATAATTTAAAAATCATTCAATTGTGGATGTGGAAGTTGGATTCAATATGTTTAACAATAAGATATGTGAAAGAGCAACCCACGTAGATTTCTGTCTGGAGTTTGAAACAACCAATTATCCGAGCTTCCCATCATTCCGTGATGAACATAGACGGAAGGCTTTCCCGGAGCAGGAGGGGAAACAGGACCCCCGGTGAGTCGATGTACTGTCAAGATATAGCCATCTGCTGTGGTAACATTATGAATTTCCACCGTGTATCCATAATACCTCGCAATTTCCTCAGTCTTCTTGCCCATGTCAGGATTAGTTACATTTTTTGAAGCTGCAACTTGCTGAGCGCAAGTTTCGTACTCGCTGGGTAACTCAACTACTGGGAGGGTGGGAAGGCACACCAAGTCCTGTTGAAGGTTAACCCTTAGTCTCAACGACTCTATGGTGCAAACTGCAAATGCAACGACAAGTCCAAGGTGGAGGACAAGTCTGGAATTCATGGTCAATGCCATGGTGGTCGTCCTAAGAATGTTCACGCACGGGAGTAAAGAAAGATGTGTGATGAACTTGGTGTTCGTTCAGCAATGAACTAACTTTTTTGCGAATGAAAATGACTCTTATGAACTCCTACTCCTTCGCAAACTTTTAATTCATTTGCGATTTTTATAGTGGCATGATCTCCTCGCTTGAAAAGTCTATTATTTTACAACGGTCAATAATTACTTATATTATTGATACCAAATTACATGCTATTGACAAGGTAAATATGATTTGACGGCCTATGACCTGCTCAACTAAAGCTTGAAATTGCGTAAATCGCACCAGTCAGTCACTTTTATTGTGGCGCTTATAGTGATTGAAGCATGTCGTTCATTTTAAAGGAGCATGTATCTAAATAGCATCTTTGACAAAGTCCACAAGCAAAGTTACGAACACGATCAAAATTATATAATTCTGTCCCTTTCATATTTATTTCTATTTCTATCATATCATGCATGTATATAACACTATATGTTAGTATATATGTATTATATGATAAGGATTAGGATTGGAAACTCACTAAAAAGTGGAATCTCAATCAACCAGTGACTAATTTACGATTCATAAACTACTAATTTTATTTATATGCTTGGGATTGAAAGGCTTTTGGTTTTTATCTGCCTCTCTGGTGCAAATACAAGGGGAGAAGAAACAAGTGCGGATTGCGGATCCCGCAGCATAGGTAGTTAAGTATATAACATGAATTGGACATACATGAAATGAAGCCACTTGTACTTGTAGTATAGCGTAGTGTAATGTATGTCGAACATAATTGCTGAGCATTACGTATTCATGCTAAAAAAAAGTCGAAGTATAAAGCACCTCTGACCTCTGAATTTCACACTTGCCTTGCCACATTTGACATTTGAATGTTCCATTGGATACTGGATACTACAATACAAGCACCCCAATTGGAGGTTAGTTGTTTCGGTGTGATTGAACACAAGAATGGGATTAAATTTCATTAGTCGAGCCCGTCCATGTCTAATTTGCTAAAAACCGACCGATTTACGATACGAGTGTTCAATTATTCGCATCTTCCCTAGTATTAAATGCCAGGCGAGGCTAAAGGCCATGGCTATAACTAACTACTAATCAGCAGAATCTATGTATATCTGTCCAAAGTGGTATATATTATTCATTTTACGGAGCAAGACATGAATGACGGGCTTGGTGGAAACTGTAAAGCATGAAACTAGCGAAATATATAAATATTAAAAGAGGCATGTATTATCAACATACATGATTCATTTGCAAAAACCGAAAACGGCAAACATGAATTTGCCACAAAGGGCACATCGGGTCGTATTGGACAAAGTTGAAAGGTTTTCCTGAAGCACGAGGGGACACTGAACTTCTTAAAATTCGATGCATTATCCAATTATTCCCGTCTACAAATTGCAAAGACAAGTCGACGATAGATAGTCAATTCACTGGTTAACAGAAATGCTAAAAAAGTATACAGGCAAAAATGAAAAAAAAGCAGTCGGTCTTTACAGCCTTGACAGATTTTGAATATGTTGGTAGTTGGTATACAAAAAAGCTAACTGATTAACGAAAATAAACTTGTACACAAAAACTATAAAACTCATGCTAAATTACAATTGTGCTGAAATAAGACTACCTTAACTATCCGTAATTTCAAAACATATCTAAAAATTTTGAATTCAAGTTCTTGCACACCGTTTTAAGAATAAACGAAACCAATTAGCGTGAGATAACAATATATATGCAGGGACTGCTGATATTACTGTGAGAATTATATTGCAATTGCACGTATAAAACATGGATTTTCATCAGAGAGATTAACAGAAAAAGATTTCGGAGAAAAAACATTTATTTACCTTATTATGAATCGCCTTAATATTACCTTGTGAACACACTGCGTAAAAAGTATCCAAAAGACAAACAAAAGTAGTAATACATTGCACAAACTAAGACTATCAAAAACAATCATAACAACTCATTCTTGACTTCTACATTACAATTCTGTGCATGCGAATACCGTAGGATTTCCTCGTTTGTCAGTCTTGTAAGGCATATCTTAACACTTTTAAACTGAAATTTTACTTCATGTCGCCTGGACATAGTGTTTCGACTAGTGTGTTTGTCGCCATCATCTTCGTCATTAGAATTATTAGAACTAGATGTATCGTCGTAATACACCTTTCTGGGTCGTCCTCTTCTTCTAGTGCACTTCCTGACATTTACTTTTGGTGGTATGATTTCTTCATCACAATTTTCAGCTTTGAGTAATAGTCGCTTTGGCTTCTTCGAGTCAAGCTTGACCTTTTTGTTCTACATTAACAAATAAATAAATAAATAAACAAACTTATTATTTTTTTAGGTTACTACGACATAAAAAATGTTGCATTTATCCATATGCCGCCGTGGAACCTTATGAAAATTTATAAGCCAACTTAGCCAACTCACCTTCACTTTAATTGCTGAGATATCCTGCACATTAGCTTTGCGCACGACTTCCATCAATTCTTCAATCGAACGTCCATGATCATTGTTCATATGTATGATCCACCGATCTCTCCGATGCCACTTTTGATTACACGCAGCACATGTGAAGAGGTCCTCTTCAATTCCATGCGTTGCTCGGTAATGATCCGTCATGCGATAGACTGAAGCGCTACAACTGCAAACTTCGCAAGTAAGTGGCCTGTAGGTAATATTCTTTGCCCCCATCTGCTTCAATGATGAGTTTTTAGATTTTCCCCTAGCATCACTACTATCTCCTTCCTCATTTCTTCTCCTTCGCCTTTCTCTACAATCGTGGAGGAAGTGGTGGGCTCGACTGTGCTCTGAATACATCATTTTCTCACAGACTGGACAGGGCCAGTAGCACTCAGCATGTTCGCATTTAACATGCTCCGCCAGTTCCAGTTTATCGGAGAAACTTGAAACACACCGTTTACAATCAAGGTTGGTGTTGTTCCAGAAAGAGCGTCCATCAATTGAAGATGGCATGGGTTTCGTTGTATTTGTAGGTTCTGTCCGATGAAATGCTTTGAAATGGAAGGAAAGTTCCTTGGAGCTAATCATAACCTTCGAGCACTTTGGACACCTCCAGCATTTGTGGGTGTGGGTGGACTCCAAATGACTTCGGAGTTCCGTACATGTCATCTTTTTTGCACAAAATTTGCACTGAAGGAAAGGATTCGGGGGCATGCCCTTTCCTGCTACTAGGTTTTCGTAGACCTCCGGATGTGTCGCAGCCAAATGTGTGCCAATGTCGTACTTATTCGTGCCATCCAACGGTCGATCGCATATCAAACAAAACGAGGCTATTTCCACCCTGTTGATTTTGTTTGTTTGGAGGAAATCTATTTCTCCAAGCTCTAAGCTGGCTTCAAGCTGAAAATATAAATTTCAATTTCGGGCTTACAAGTTAAGTTAACTAAATTGCGTTTAGTTAGTATTATTTAATATATTTAATTAGCGTGCCTTCAACCGATCGTGAGTTTCGCGGACGTGCTGTTTCATGTGATATCTCAGTCTGAACTCCCTTCCACACTGCGGACAAGGAAATATCTGGAAATTTCCAATCCCGTGGATGTTACTCAGGTGTCTTTTCAATGCGGCTCGTTTCATCTCTTTGGAACATTCAGAACACTTGACTTGACCACCGACGCTGGCCTGAGGTGCCCTGGGTAATACAAATTTGGCAACGTCAACTTCCGTATGCTTTTTCTTAATGTGAGCCCCCAAGCCTCGGAACATTCTTTCTCCACATATTTCACACTGGATTACTTGCATGTCCCTTGGGGGAGAGAGATCAGTCAAACCATGATAATCCACTTTATGCTTCCAAACTTTAGCTGCACTCTGGAGATCTCCTCGGTTAGGGCACAAGTCACAAAAGAAACCCTTCCCCTCATGGACTCTTCGAATATGATCCTCCATGGTCGCCTTTTGTTTGAAACTTTTAAAACAGTAATGACATCTTGGATGGTTATCAGGATTAGCTCCTTCGCCATGGGTGTAGTAAGCATGTCTTATCGCGGCCAACTCGTTTGCAAAGGACTTATCACAAATGACACATTTCAAACTTGTGGAATCCAAATCAGCAGAAATATCTGGAAGCAAATCCCGTCTGAAAACTCCACGGTCTCGTGGTCTTTGTTGCATCTTTCCTTCGGAATTTGTGTGACAAGCTACGACGTGGCTCCAGAGACTATCCTTCTTCTGGAATTCCAACGGGCAATGAGGACACTTCCTCATCTTATAGTTTGGATTATGCAAAACATTTCTGTGGTACAATAGTTTGTCACTGGAGCACAGCTCCCCACAATCCTCACATATCACTTCCCGTTGCACTCTTCTTATCTTACGCATCCTCCGTTTCGTGAATATTGGAACACCGATTTCTACGGAAGTGGAGGAGTCTGAGGGGCCTTGGCTTAATGACTTGCTCGTTTCCTTGATAATCGAGACCACAGTAGTTCCACTCACTATTCTCTCGTCAACAGGTGCTGACTTCTGAGCCTGATTGGATACTGCCATCTCCTCAAGAATAAGTGGCTTCACTTCTCTATGGAGGTCCATCTTCAGCAACTGGAGATCCTGTTGGATAAAGTCAAAAGTCTAAATCATGTCACATGTCATGTTGACTAATTTCTAACAAAAGAGTCTACCGGCCAGTGTTTACTTTTGGTGGACCAGAAATACACACCTTCCACACCATTTACTTACCTTGGCTGGTACATGAATTGGTGGAGGAGGTGGACAAATCCAACAATCAACAATTATTGACTTTGATTGACAACTAAACTAATTACAAGGTGTTTAAGGAGGAGTCACTCTGCGTGTGTGACAAAATTAAATGCTTACCCAGACACCAGAGATGTAGATACGCCCGTTGCGTTGCTAATAAATCACAATACGCTGATTTCTTCGACTTGTGTGACTTGCTAATATTAGCATTAGTTAGTAGTACCTATATCAGTAGAGAGAGACTTCTGAACTTGACGTCCAGTGGTCCTGCTCCAGCTCCAGCGAACACTGCTAGATAGACGACGAGAGTGAGGGTCAGTCAGTGTCTACGAACGTGTAAACATTACATTACTATTTCCCCATCTGTCAGCTGCTCGGCTATTGTGTATAGTGTGTATCCGTCCGTGCATGTGTGTATTTTTTGCATTTTGCAATGCAATGCAATTGCAACGAACGTGCATCTTTTGTATTTGTATCCATCCATTCCGTGTGGTATGTCAACATCAACAATCGTCTTATAAACAAGTCGTGATCGTACTGATCTGATAATTTATTAATTCGTCACTCTAAAACTCTACTCTGGATTTTAACTTCTTTTTTTTATTTAAACCTATTATGGTTGTGCTCAATCTTCAATCGTTAGAATCTAAAGTGACAAAACAATCTTAAATCAAAAATGTCTTCAAATTGTTTAGTTTCAAGCTTTCAAGGTTAATTCGACAAGAAAGCGATACCACACTTACCTGAAAGGATGGCATGATATTGAATGTAAGTAAGTATATAAATATAAGTAAAAATCCATTGGTTTGATTAACCTTCAATCAACGTTAACGTAGAGGCGTGCTTTTTATATGGGTTTAGGAGTCGGTGAATACAACTCGTCGCTATACTGATGACTGACTGCTTCTTTAACTTGCCACCTCTCCATATCTCATTTCTTGAGACATACATTTTATTATTACAATGACGACGAATCTTCCAGCTTCGAAAATCCCTTTCTTAATTGCCGGAGGCGGTGGTGACACAAACACTTGCTGCGTGTTTTGCTTGCGGACCATGTATAGGCCCCCACCGGGGACGACAACAACTGCAAAAATCTCGGAGCAGATTAGGTTTCTGATTTTATTACAAAGGTATTTGAAGGGGGGCTCTGCCTTTGACTTTGATGCTAACGCGTGTGACCAGTGTTGGCGAATTCTGGACCAGTTTTCGACCTACTATGACCAGCTCAAATGTCTTGAAATGGAGATGGAAGGGATGATTTGGAAACTTAAGAATGTGATGGAGGCTGCAAATGGAATCCCTTCACGGATGGCCTTGTTCCGTCAGTATTATGACAATGAGAAGATTAGAAGGGGCAGAGAGAATCTCATAAATACGTGTATGAAAAAGTAAAAGACATTGCTATTTCGCAAACGTTAATTGCTAACTTGAACTAATTGTCTTTTTGTATTTTACAGGTTCTAGGAAATTGTCGTCACGATTTCCCAAAGTCTCCTTGTCTAGGATGACCGTATTGGAAAATGCGTCTGGAAACTCGGAGGATTTTCAAATAGACAATACATTCAGCATGGACTTTGAAATACAAGATCAGTCGTCAGACGCTATGAACATTATTCTCAAAACTGAACCGGATGGAAACGATACCGCTTCGCACGAGAAATCTCCCCTTTCCAAGGGAGTGAGAACTGGAAATGTGACTGAAAATGATATTATAACGAAAACAGTGTCAAATACTGAAGAATGCTGCATCGAAATGGGGAATGTTGCTTCGGATGAGGTAAAAAATGTTGATTGTGATAAATTGGAAATTCCCCACCTCGGACTAAATGGACCCACGCGCAGTTGTCGAAGCCGAGGTGAGTGCTGTACATATACTGAAAGCAGTAAAGGCAAATGGCAATGCCAATAGAAAATTAAACGTGGGATGAAATGCTAAATGTTTTTGTTCTTTCCGGGGAATCAAAAACTGATGCAGCATTAATCAGTTCGGAGGGTGAGGTACAAGAAAGTGAAAATGAAGAGTCTGAAGCATGGGGCGACAATGGCGAACGCCTATCAACAACGTCGGAAGAGCATGAAAAAAACTCTGAAACATCTAAACTGGACACAATTTCACTTCCACCTGCACCTACGGAAGAGTATACTTGTGAAGTTTGCGTGGTGACATTCAGTCGAGCAACTCACTTCAGAAAACACCGGATTAAACTCCATGATCTGACAGGCTTGGATGAAAAAGATGTAAAAAGGTGCAACCGTCCTGGTTGTTCTGCATTTTTTAGAACCAAGTACCAACTGAACCATCACTTAAGATTCCGTCATGATGGGATAGGTCTACCTAACAAACCAAAAGCACTTCATAGTCAGAACCCCAAAAAGTCGTCAAAAAATGTCAAACATGCTGACCGTCGTTCTGAACCTTGCTCCATTTGTTTACTGAAAATCGAAAGTACCAACAGCGCCGTCCATTTTAATGCATATCATGATGTAACAAATGTCGATCCCGCAGACGTAAAGAGATGTGGCGAAGAGAACTGTTCTGCATATTTTTTGACCATTCGTCAACTGCGCAGACATCTTCATAAAGTTCACAAAACAACGAGCTCATTGTCGCGGTGCACTGACTGTGGTAAACAATTACACTCTGCCAAGGAGATGAGGCTACATCGACTTAGGACACACTTTGACCCACTCAAATGGAAATATTCGTGTAGCTATGTGGGGTGTCGGAGGATGTTCGAAACAAATGAGGACCTCCAGCATCACTTCAATTACCTTCATACGTCGCAAGGAGAGGAGAAGATGTGTCCAGTTTGTGGGAAAATTACACGCGGTGAGGCTCAACTTCAATCACACATGAGGTGCCATGATTTAACGAAACCTAAAGTGGATCGACCACACACTTGTGAGCAATGTGGCAAAAAGTTCAAACTCAAGCAGCAGCTGAAAATCCATACTGAATCTCACACGGGCCCTGAGGGTTGGAGATTTAAGTGTGATATCTGTGGCAAGAAATGTTCCAAAAAGGAGACCCTCCAAGGGCATGTTAGAACTCACACAAAGGAAAAACCATTTGTTTGCCAGTACTGCGGCAAATCCTTTGGTTTTAGGGAGTCAGTCAAGAAGCACGTAAGACTGGTACATAAGGATGTCGCAGACCAAGAGCCCTTCATCAAGGTACATACCGGTAAAAAGGATAAAATGAGTGTGAGGGAGAAAGTGTGGTTGAAAATTGAGACTTTTATGGCATCCCAACAACCCAAATCATAAAACCAATAGTGATTCTACAGACCAGGGCTTTTTGTTGTGGCCATATGTCCAATGTATTTCTGTAAAATTGTACTACGTTAATTTACTTCCATATACTCTTTTCATACAAAGTGTATTTTCCATGATACCAATCCAATCGTTTAATACAAAATTTTTGTTTGTTTTGCTAATTATTGTAACGTGTTAAATGCGAAAAAAATTATACGGTGTATCTTATTATACGTTTTTCAAACGATGACAAATACAAACAATAAGTTTATATATATATTCCAGTGATGTGATATGTATTTGCATGATCATTGACGCAAGGACAAGTGACATGCATTCGTTGGCCTACTGGTTCATAGAATATGTTACTTTATGTAATTTTGTATGGAAAAGTGGAATTTTGTATAGATAGCTATAAACTTTGTAGTAAACATATCAGAAGTTAGTACACGTACATATTCACTCCTACCTACCTACTAAAGATTTAATAAAATCCCGTCTACAAATATAAAATCATTCTCACTAACTAATATAGAAATGCTAAGATTGGGACTAGGTCCCCAAAAAATTAATACTAAAACCAGATTACTACGGACGACTAAACACCAATTGATTCGCATATGTATCGCAATTTTAAAATATGCCTGGATTTCGAATTTAGCTTACAATCATTTTAAGGTGAAACAAGTTTACATTTTGAGTTAATTAAATAAATACATATCAAAACAATGTCGCATCCCGAAGTAATTTAAGTAATCTTAACAAGTATGCGAGTCTTCTATATTTTATTATACCTACTATTCTATTCTATATTATATTATTTTATATATACCTTAGTACCCTTTTTCTCTCGTCAGTGGTAGAAAAGAAACCTATCGTATATATATTCTATGGCCAGCTTTCGATTTTTCGATTGATGAGTTCTGTGTACTCGTTACCTGAAAACGCAAAAACTTATTAGCTATAAAAATCAGCAAAAAACCGTACAATTAAACTTTGTTATTGGGTTGCTATTTGCGATTACGAATATGCATGAAACTCACAATCTGTGTGTACTGGATGTGGAGGATACAGGTTTGCCAGAAGTTTGTAATAATTTATTGAACGCCCGCACAAGATTGTCTTCCACACTTGCACTCTCTTTAGTAATCTGTATCTGTCCAAGCGACTTTTCCCACTTGTCTTTCTCCAGTTGATATAGTGCCATTGCAGCTTGAGCATCCTCAATCTGAAATGAAATTAGGAAAGGGAAAAGCCAATTATGTATTATTATCTGCCATTCGCAACTTCAGTTTCTGTCATGACAGAAAAGTATAATTAGGTATATGGACTTACCGAACTGTGCTCGGCGCTTTGAATATCTAAATCAAAATAGTGATCTATAAGGTTTCTCAATCCTGGCGGTTGTGACCTCTCCAATTTCTTCTGATAATAGCTGATGAGTTAAGAATAAAATTAAATGTAAAAGTTCCGGAAAGAGGTTAATGTAAAATGATAAAATGTTTGCAAATTCACTGGAACAACGTGTCTCTTACGGGGATGTATCCCTTAGGTTTAACTCCAAACTGGATAGCTGCAAGACCTTTAAGTCATCCTTCATCCGGTGACCTACTACAATACGACCGCGAAGTATATTCTTAACTTCCTCCACCACAACGTCATTAGGAGTAGCTGAAATAGACGATTAAAAACTTTACAAAAAAACAAACTTTTAAGTCATATTGGAATATGCTTTCAAGCATTTGTTAGTTTATGTTGTACCATTTCTCAAATCGCTTTCGCGTAACCCACTATAAGGCGTTCTATAATCAAGAACTGGGCAATCAGGCTTGACGAATTTATCGTAGAGACAAAATCCATATTCGTTCACGATAGACACTCTTCCTAATGCGTGGTGTGAAGGGGGGCCTATTCCTACCATTTCGCAATCAATTCCAACAGCGTTCGTAAAACCCATAAACCTTTTATGCGCAGATGTCAACGTCTCAGGAGAGAAACGTTTCCCGTAATGGTCGTACTCGAAACGAGTTAACGCATTATAAGGAGGAGGTTCGATGTCAAGATTGTCTGAATTTAGCCTTTTGAAATTATCCAGTGTATTGCGTAATATGTCAATCCCATGGTTAGAGTTTTTAATTGATTCTTCCCATTCCTTCTGATACAACAAATAGAGTGTCATAGCCATTTCAGCATCGTATGTCTGGAAAGGATAGAACAATAAATATACCCGTTAGTTTGGTGGCGGTTCACTTACAATTAGTGTGAAAGGGTACATAAACTCGAACTCGACTAACTGAGCTTGGGTCGCGCTTTAGTACATCTTCTGCTTTTTTCTTCAAAAGGCCAGCAAGGTCTATTCCATCATTTGACGGTAGTGGCTTGTACCTATTCATGCACAAGAACTGACATAGTTAATACTACATTGGATACTGTAACGTTTTAACGCTTTATAGTTTTTATACTTATGAATATCTCGACGACATTTGACAGGATGGGGATTTTTCAACAATTTCAAAATGTCTTTTAGTCCATAGCCAATCAGTATGTGATGCTGCAAAAGACGCCGCAAATCGGATATCACAGTGGCAAGTGGTTCGCCTTAAATGTCACGAAATCATATTAACGTTGGTCATTGGTACAAACAACCACCACAATAGTACTAATAAATAAGTTAAACTGTATCTACCATCTGCTAAATCTTCCATTTCAATTCCACTTGTAGCAGTTCTGCAGTCAATCATTGTTTGACGTTTCGACGGCCTGATGAACTCGTCATACAACAAATGACCCTTTTTATTTAAAACATAAACCCGTCCCAAGGCACACAGTCGGTGTGGGCCTAACCCAATTAATTTACATGAGATGCTGACAATTCCAGTGTCCCTCCTTCTTAAACGCGAACGCTCGTAAATAGTAAGAAGTTTTTCGCATTGAGGCTGGCTTTGCGAAATTGAACTAACTGGAATACTCTTCGCTATCGTTTCTTGCAGTTGGGATTTGACTGCGCACTGAGTATTCAAGTTGGTAGGGTGCTTAGCAGAGTTTATATTCCCATTGACACTAGGATTAACTCTCTTGAGGTCGTTTAGAGTGTCTGCTAGCATGTCAACTCCCCCATTACATTTTCTAATTGATTCTTCCCATTCTGTCTGGTGTTTCAGGTACAGACGCATTACGGCCTGTGCGTCTTTAATCTATTTATACATAAATTATGCTTACTTTTGCTCCCTTTTACTATATACGTTTAGGCAATGCAGACGAATGGCAATAAACTAACTGAATTCGGTTGGTCCTGTAGTAAGTCAACACCAAGTTCGGTTTTCACAACAGCAGCCAAGTTAACTTTCTCAGAAAATCCCAGTTTACTACGAAGGTACCTAATAAAGCGAAAAACATTTTTTGATATTGAAACTTAAATATTATTATTATAAATTACGCCTTGTCAAAAGTCAACGAATCCATGTTAAGCTCACTTTTCGGTGTCCCGACGACATTTCTGTGGATGCGAGTATCCCACGAGAGGTAACCATTCTGCTCCATGGCAGATTACTACATGACCTTCAAGAATAGCTTCGATTTCGATTGCAACAGTGGCGCGTGGATCAGCTGCATTAAACCATTCTTTTTAAATAAAAACTGTTGACTGTGGATAGTTATTGAACTAGTAACTTATATGTACCATTTCCAATGTCTTCTGCTTTAATTCCAGTAACTGAAGTTTTGTAGTCGACGATTCCTTTCTTTGAGGGTTTAATAAACTTGTCATACAAACAGTATCCAAACTCATTTACCACTGATATTCGTCCAACCGAATTCAAGCATTTAGGGCCGATACCAATAAATTTACAAGCCACGCTTACAATCCCCGTGTCTAACATCTGGTCTTTGTAATGAGGATTTTGTGAATTACGGAGTTGTCCATTATGGTCAGATTGGAAATTCGTTAACTGGTTAAGTTCGCGTTTGGCTGGAACTGGAGAATGATTCGACAAGGAAGACGACGACAGAACAACTCTTGCTATTGCTTGAGCATTTAAGTTCTTAAAGTGATCAATTGTGGTTTGCAGAACGTTCATTCCAGCAGTCTGAGTGACTGATGATTCCCATTCATCCTGGAACGTTTTGTATAGAGCGATGGCAGCCTTGGCATTTTCTATCTATACAATACAAACACAAATTCATGAGTGATTGAGAAGGAACTCACTAAAAACATAATCATATTATTTATTATATGCCTCGTCTTATGACAAGTTCGTACCGAACATTGCTCGCCCTTTTCCAAATCCTTGCCATAGGCAGCTTTTACAAATTTGTTCATTCCAAGGGGAGCTGGAATGCCACCCAACTTATTCCGAACAAACCTACAGAGATTTAAAGTGTAGTAACGTTTACATTAAATCACTACTTGTAAATATGGATTCAGTTTTTCTTTCTTGTACCTCGAAAGTTCACGTTTCAGAATTTTGGGATGTATAATCTCCAAGTTTCGTAGACTTTCATTCAAATTCAGACCGACCAAAATATGATTCGCTAATAAATTCCGCACTTCGTCCACTATATATAAAAAGAGAATCTTAAGTAAGTATACGAAACACACACATACCACACTACTTATAAATACTTATAACTACCAAATAGTTCGCAGTTAGCAGAAGAATTACCAGGGACTAAATCCTGTGTTTGAACTCCTGATCGAGTCAGTACAACATATTTATCAAAAAGACAATATCCTTGCTCATTTACAATGGACACCCTTGCCACGGAAGTACCACCAATTTGTGTCATATCGCTGTCAGGCTTTACTACGACTATTTTACAGTCCAGTCCTAAAATTCCAGTGTCCAGCTTTGATTGTTCAGGTTCAGGTGCTAGGACTACTACACCATTCTGGTTATGTTTGAAATTAGTCTGCGCATTATGTCCGTTACAGGCAGGTTTACTGATTGTTTGAACAATGGGGTTCCTCGAATTTTCAGAGATCATAGTCTGATATTTAGCATCGACTAAAGATTGACTATGGGTATTGTCGGTGCCAGGAACAACTTCATTGATTTTGTTGAATTTATTTGTCGTATTCATCAGCACGTCGACTCCACCATTAGACTTTTTTATTGACTTTTCCCACTCTTTCTTGTATTTCCGGTACAGCATCATAATAACCTGCGCATCTGTAATCTGTTAAATATTTTAAAATGAAACAAAGTTTGATTATCAAATTCAAGCTTAGCTTATAACACCAAATTGAGCAACACTAAAAATAAAATAAAACATTTTCATCACTTACTGAACTAGGTGTGTCCTGCTTCATGTCAAAATTGAGCCCCATTTTGGCGAGTACAGACAAACTCAATTTTTTGTTAGAAACATTTCCCACTTTATTACGAACATACCTACAAATTAGAAGAATTTATATATTAAAGAGATACGTAAAATAGACTGTATATACGTAAGGTAGTGAATCTAATATTATTTTTTTATATTTTCAAAAACGCCCTACTTCGAAATCTCGCGTTTTAGATTCTTTGGATGGATAATTTCCAACAGCCGAAGGTTGTCATTTATTCCAAGACCTACTAAAATATGATCTGCTAGCAAAGCCCTTACTTGCTCCGTCACAACAGATAGTGGAGTAGCTGGAAAATGAGAGGTAAGCATCAACACACACAACAGGTTTTGTTAAATCTAGGTAAAACATTTGTGCAGAGATAAGCTTTACCCAGAAGCTGAAGTAATACCATTTTTTAAATCATTCTTCCGAATCCCACTTGACTCCGTTTTGTAGTCCACAACAGGTTGAGCTGGTATTACGAATTTGTCGTAAAGACAGTATCCGTAATTGTTCACGATGGATATTCTAGCCACCGCGTCCGCTTGACCCTTCTTGCCCGATTTCACTCTAACGATTTTACAGTCCATTGCAACAATGCCTGTATCCACTCTTAACTTCGTAAGGTTTGGCGTCAACACTGATCCAGGTTGACCATTGTGATCATAACTAAATATCGTGGTTAGATTTAGTAGTAGTCCCTGTCCCTCCATATTCGAATCCATGATAGACAGCAGGTGGCAGGAGAGAGTAGGTTCGGAACGGCAGCAGTTCAAGCAGCTGTGGTAGTTTTGAAAGTAAAAGTAAGTGACCTACTCTTCATTGTTTCATATTGCATTAAAAACCTGCAAAACAAAAGATGTTTAATATTATTTATCACATTAGTGAAATACCCCCATGCTTTAGATTTAGATTTTAGAGTTTGAAGTGTATTATTCCTTTAAAAATCCAATGCAAGCTGGTTAGTTTCAGTGCATAAAGCCTAAATAATAGTTTCCGTATTACTGAACTGAATATATATATAATTACTTTAATAAAATTAGTGTTATACTTTTACGTTTCTCTTTTAATCTCCGCATTCAGAATCAGAATATAGTTCTCAAATTGGCTCTCTCTACGGTCACAGTTTACAGCACAACAGCGAACTTGACGAGATCCATAAAAACAAATTAGAGCTAGTCTGTTGGTCAGGTCAAACAAAGTTTGAAGGTGAAAGCGACAATGATATTCCATTCGTGGACACTCAACAGTTTTCGTTGGATAATACCCATCACCTATGTACTTCCACCTGGACCTAGAATTATATTTATTTAAAAAATAAATTGTAGTTATTAATACTTTTCTGACATCTGAGGAAGGACATAAACCTTCAGTTTTTATTATTATTTACCTAAATGCTACTGGCTACATTAAATGTTTTCATACAATGAACAATGAACAATCCCAAACTAACAAATAATGAATGACAATAGGCCTAATTTAATTAATGGGTTGCAATCAACAACTCTTCAGACATATCACCTCACCTCACTCACCCGTGAATTAATGTATTAAACTAAACTTAATACATGACAATGTACTATTTTTGGATAAAAAAAAATTTACAGTTTAATACCTTCCCCGTACAGGTGATGTTCCAAGATTTCCCAATTCCCGATGACCATCCACACACACTGATGTTATACTATATTATTTACTCGAGAACTTCAACACCTGACGAAAACAGAAAACAATATATCATATCATATCTTATTATATCCTTTCCACAAACAAAAAAATCTGCTTGACAGAGAGCAGCATGCATTGAATTTGAATGAGAATGAATGCACGTGTGCTATATGTAAATGTGTTCTTTTGTCTCTTGTGTCGTGTCTTGTTGCTAATATGCCGAATGCTTTCCTCTTCTCCATCAATATCCATAATGTGTATTTTTGTGTAAAAGTAATGTTTGTGTCTTGTGTGTTATTAAACTGGACTGATTTGTGGACTTTGGAGATTATCTCGATGCCTCTCCTATGCTTGATGCATGCTGGCTGTAAAGTACACACACACGCTATCCTAATCCTAAAATGTACATGAATGAGATGCAAAATGCAAAATGTTTTGTGATGTAGTAAAGTAAACTGTTAAAAGTAAAAATCAACAAGTGGATGCTGGGTTTTTGGGTAGTACTGGTAGTAGTGAGTGAGTGGTGGGGTAGGTGGTAGATATAAGTCGTGAATGCAATGGTAAAAGATATATACTTATCTATCTAAATCAAATTGATTCTCTTTGTTCAGATTCAGACACACACACCTTGCCTTTAACTCCAAACTCCACCAATTTGTACTGTACATCTGCATCTGCATATTATTATATTAATGAAATTGGGGTGGGCGTGGGGAGTGGGGACTTTGTCACGTAGAAAGTTTTCGGTTAGATAGATTGCTTGTGCATTACGAGACACCAAGATCTCCCAGATCTCCAGACGCGTGTAGGGAAGTTAGTATATGATCCCGGATGATATACCTACGTGAAAAACGTACTTCTTCAGCCAAGGCACTTCAAAGTTTTGCTTTGGTTTTTTAATTGTCTATTTTCGAGTTACACTTCATACTTGATTTTGTGTCATTTTTATAGATACATAAATCTACATACCAAGGTATATGCAAAATGTTTTTATACGTAGCTTGGCGTGTCGTTTCCCGTTCCCGTATGGCCTTGGCCTTTTCAAAATATTATTTAAAGAAAATGGAAAGGTGGAATAGGTGCACATGTCAATTTATGCAAGTTCGAAACCGATCATTTGGTGGGGACGATAGGGTAATTTCCTTTCTTTTTTTTATCTCCGCAATTTATCACGGTTTAGCTCCCTTTTTAGTGACAAGAAAGTTGAAGGTAAGCACGCATGTGGGTGGACAAAATATGTGTGTGCGCGTCGATTACAGTCAACGAGAAAAGGCAAATTGCTTTTTCTTCAGTTTGCTTATATGCTCAGGGTTGCAGTGCAGGTTGTAGATATAGGATGTATAAGGCAGCAGAGAATATTATTGTGTGT
>JAANSN010000465.1:0-58540 GCA_036850665.1 Dicranocentrus wangi | reverse complement strand
ATTTATATTTAAAAATTATTTTTAATTAGCAAATTAAGAAATTGTCCCCAAATGTGACCGCTGACGCCACAGGGGTCACATACGAGAGTAATCAAGGGGTCAAAACGGCACTACTTTTCATGCTCGACAATGCTGTGCTGATATCTCAATTTTTTTTAATACTTCCGCTAGCTTAAATACTTGGCCCCACCGTGAGTGATGAAAAAATATGATGAAACATGTCCTTTTACATAATGGTGTTTGAATGAAGAATATTGAAGAATGTATTAAACCTACATTTTTTCACAAGCTTTTTTATTTAAGCAATCTCAAACTATCTGCCTGTCAGAACTGAATACCCGAACTCCAATAACTCCATATTACCTGATGATCTGATAATTATAATATGCATTTAATAATATTCATCTCTGTCAACTGATATAAGCGAATAATAAACGAATATAATAATAAATAATAATAAAAATAGCAGCGAAATAATAAACAGCGGTACTAGCACCGCACATGCGACACAGTAGAGTAACCGGCACCCCAAAGAAGCTACATCGATACAATCGTAAAACCTGGTTTTCCCTCTAATTGAACTCACAACTTGCCCACCAACTCGCGATCGGTTTGCTTCAGCAGTCTCAAAAATTGATTGTGACCATGCGTCCCGGGCTCTGAAATCAGCACCTAGTTTTTCAAACAGTTCCAAAATTTCTGGCGTAAGACCGGTCACCCTCTGTAGTGCGAGGTGGAGGGCGGTGGTGCTTTCTCCCGAACTAAGTACGTTGCCACCCACGTTGATAAAGTGGAACTGATGGACGAAGAGGGTTTCCAAAAGAGACGCCAACTCTTCAGAGCTCCACTTGGATGACCAACTGTAAAAAAAAAAGCGTAGAAGTTATTTGATTCCTTGAAATTCGACTTTTTATAAAGTTGTTTTTACCTCAGTAAAACCTGATGAAGTAGAGAAGATCCATTCCACCTGAGTACGTTCACCCCAGCCCCACACTCAATCATGAATTGGAGGAGTTGCAGATGCACCCTCCGCTGGAGTAAAGGGGACGTGGAGTTGTTGCAGTAGGCCCAAATGGAAGGGACCGTGCATGCTGCGAGGGCCTTGATAATCTTCTTTTTGCTCTGAACCACCTCATCCTCGTCGTCCATGGAGTCTTGAACACAGGCGGCAAGGAGTTCCACCACCTTGTTCTTACTGTGCCTGAGGGACCTCTTCTTACCCAGGAAGGTCAGCAAAAAGTCGAAATTTGAGGCAGATCCTCGCTCAACAGCGATTTTCAAAAGGGTCCAGACAAACTTCCACTTTTTTCTGCTAGCTCCGTCATACATTTCCACCCATTCTGTAACACCCTGGAGAGTGCTGGTGGAGCAACAGTGGACACAAAGGGAGAGGAGGTGGAGGGGAACGCGGGGGTTTTTGGAAAACATGGAACTCTTGATACTCGCAGGGGTTCAGGGAATCCAAAATTTTAAAAAGTGCAAAACAATCGGCGGCCAATAGAGCTGTGAAACAATGAGTTAGCTTGTCTAAGGAAAGGAGGTCCTCCAACTTGTGAAGTTCTTGGTATTCCGCAATACCATCCACGCCCTCACCAGAGGACAGGAGACTGTTGACAAAGTAGACTAAAGTACGATTGCAAAAGACACGAGTGGACATGGAAAGCTTTTGGATGTAAACTGATTTTGGGGTGGTTTGAAGCACGGCTTGGAGTAGAAATTGGACAAACTCAGGATCGCCCTTATTTGGTTTATTTGGTTTAAGTATGAGTTGTTCCGAAAATTGGATGAGGGATGATGGGTTCTTCTTTATTACACCATGGATGAAAAGGGCGACAAAATAGTCTGCAACAGCTCGATCCACAAATTGAACGGGAGAAGAGAAGGAGGAGGTGGGACCCTTCACAAACCCAAATCTTCGGATATCCTCCACATCCTCTTGCTGTCCTAGAAATGACGTCACCAGTTTCGGAGCCCACCGAGGGTACAAGTACTTCAGCGCAAGAACAATGTGAGCTTGGATAACGGCCTCGTTGGACTCCATTTCCGCGATCCCCTCCCTTTTAATTCTTTTCGTTATATACGACTGGAACAACTTGGTCAGGGAGGATATTGAAATGTTGAGACTTCCAAAGTAGTCAGTGACTGACTCCAGCTTCATATCAGGATTTGAGTATTCCCTTGCACCCTCTTTGAAAATCTCGGAAATCATTTTGAGCTGGAGGGGCAGCCCCACGATGTCCACGACCTTTGTCCCCAAGTTAGTCACCTCAAGTTGACGACAGCATTCCTCCGCGAACCGAATCAACTTATGGTACGATGCCCCGTGCCACCTCCAACCCTCCGTTAGAGCACTCACTTGCTGGGCAGGATCCCAAGGAATGATTTTATAGTCGACGGGATCCTTCAGGGCTTGTAACGATGGAAGTAGTTCGGGCACTGTGGTTATAAACAAATTGACCTTTCGGTAGCGCTCAGCTAGTGCTTGCATTGAGGCCACAGCCTCCTCCTGGTAGTCGAGGGGTATGGTGTTAAAGTCGTCAAACATCAAGGCCACCCTCCTACCCGACTCGAACAGCTGCCTTAGCTGGTCGGCTGATACGCCGTGGCTGGACAAGTACCTGGACACAACTGACATACAAGGCACGGCCCATGCCCACTTCAAATACGTATCGTAATCCTCCTTTGCCTCCCAACTGGTATTAGGAATTGCTCCGAGTGGCACGTAAAACACAATGGCGTCACCCCACCTTTGGCGAACTTCTTTCCCAAAGGCCACCAGCAAACTGGATTTCCCTACACCTGGACCCCCCGAAATTGTGATGGGCACCGTTGGATAAATGCCATTGGCAAATAAGTTGATGCCCGCATGAAACACCACATTTTTGTTGGGACGGAGGAACTTGGAAATGCTTGCTAGACCACAACCCACCCACTTAACCACAAAGAGGGTACCATTCCTGCTCCCCACGGACACCACAGGGCCCTTTGTTTTCTTATGGACAAGTTGGAGTGTATTTCTGCGGTTGTCAGCAAGCAAAAATCTGTTTGATATTAGTCTGTACTGCGTGGTGAGAAGCTCCTCAGGGACGTAGTTGTTCAAAAGGAGAGCCAAGGTCGCTTTGTTGTTTTCCAAGTTAAAAAGGAATACGTGGGGGAGACTCATGTCCACGAATATGGTATGTGAAAGGCCAACCACTTCGTAAATTGGTAAAGGGATTACGGGAGCTTGGGAGAACTGGGGGAAGGTCAGATTAGCGACTTGTCTAATTAAAGGGAGTTCCACTGGGCTTAATTCGTTGAGTTTGGGGAACTCTTCGAGTGGCACCACGATGTAACCTTCTTGACAATCACTCCTGCTCAGCAGCTTCAGGGCTTGCTCTTGATGAGACTCTTGCAGAGCTTGGACCAAGCTGTCGAAAGAATTTTTCCGTCGGAGGATGACCTGGTAGAGACGGAGGGCGGCTTTGGGATGTCCTTCGGTGTGAACAATGCTCAGCTATACATTTGACAGGGCATACAATATAAAGTAGCTAAAATTTGTACGTTAATTAATTGTAATTTATCCAAAATATGTGATACAGAGATGAACTGAATGACTTGCCACTTCTTCCAAGTCTATCTGACGGAGTACATCCTTATTGACGAGAATGCAAAGAAATTTTTCCGAACAGGTTGTGCATCCCACCAGCTTGTCCAGGTTAGTTTGGATGATAATCTTCTTCTTTGGTTCCATTTTGTAGAAAAACAATTTTTCTCCTACTAACTAATCTACGATATTTTAGTTGAATAAAATACTTTTGATGTTAATAGTTTTATTTTTACATTTTTAATGCAGTAAATAATTATTTTATTGCTTAATGCCTGGCACTGGAAGGGTGCGGCTGCACATCAGCGTTAAACTTTGTGTCACCTCAATCCTTCCACAATTGCTCGTGTTTTCCATATAAAACCACTGAAAATGTCAATTTGTTTCATGGTATTCTTATTGATTAGGTTAACAGCAGTGCATGCATTTATCGGGATCGGGACGGGAGTGATGTGAGTAGTAGTAACAACGCAAGTCCAAAATGATAAGCAATAATAATATGGTATTCGTATGATGGTTATTTATTCTATGAAAATCATCAAGTTCATTATCAGTTGTAGTTATAGCTTTTACCTGCTCGCTGTCTGCCTGTCTATATCAATTGCCGAGGTTATTATAAAAGCCACAAAAAATCAAAAATTCAATACTCCAACAGGAATGAAAAATGACATTTCTCCGGACGCATTACTCTTTACACACAATAGTAAAACACAAACTGGGATAAATATTGGAGCCAATCAATTAGAAACTATGGTTTGCAAAAACTCTAGATGCCAGATTATAATGCAGTCTAAAGTCGTCGCGTTTATTGCCGCTTAAAAGTTATGTAAAAATGATTTTAAGCATAATTATAATATAATTCATTGATAACGAAACTCGTCAAGCATGCGGTGATGATAACAAAAAAAGCCAATAATCTCCTGTGGGAGAATGCTCACGCTCAGGTTTACATTTTTTTCATTTGTCTCTACCAAGCAGCATTACAACATTACATAAAAAAGGGAAGATTCTCATAAATTTTTCCCCACATGTCACGGCTGTCACTATTGACATGAACTCATTCTGGAATTTGGTATACGTGATTTTCGGGGTAACTATTCTTCTTAAAATAAATTGTTCAAAATCCTCTAACATTTAAAGTTTTTTTTTCTCGCAAGCTCTAAAATCACATTTATTAAAACATACTGATCTGCTAATTTGTGTTTTTTTAGGTGACTGGTGCCGTGAATGCCACTTTGATGATGGTGGCTTTGGTAAAACTGAAAAGTAACGAAAATGAAGGTTAAGAAAATTAATATTTAAAAAAGCAATTAAATACTCCTTGTGGTGCTTTTCAGTTCAATGTATTATCATTTTTCGTTACCAATACTTTTTAATTTTGGTACAGGAAGTCTTGTGTTGTGTTTGGTGATAGTGGAGCTGATTTTCAGTATAACACGAGTAAGCCGCTGTTGCATGAAACGGGTTAGTCAAAGATTCCAAGTATTCCAGCATGTTTCCAAAAATTTATGAGCAAATTAGCAAAACGATTATGTCCTGGTTGAATCGCCATCATTATCCCTCTATTTTCTTGTTTGTTAGGAACCCATTACAGCACTAAATCAAGCCTTTTCAATCTGCTTTTGCATGGAACTCCCGTTTAGCATAATGTGTCTAATTATCTACTTTTGGCTTCGGGAGCATGTTGTAGTCCTATTGGTAGCCTGTGTTGGAAATGTCATCATGTTCCTTGGATTGTTTGTGCTGGTGGCGTGCACCAACTTTGCCGATTGCGACGACGACCGGAGATTGGAACAAATGCGGATTATTAATTCCTAATTAGTCAAGTTTTTAAAATCTGCAGATCGTTACAAAAAGGGTGCCAAGGGAGAATAGCCAAGATACCACCTTTGGATAACCTCATGGAAGCAAAATACACCAAAACGTTTTTGGGAGGCGATACAATGGTTTTAAGTGAGGTGTGTATTCATCAGTTCCAAAAGTGTTCAGGCTTGGCAACAAAGCAGGACATTGACATTTCCAGAATTTGCAAAAGGCTTTTATACGTATTATAAGTTTAGATAAGATAACAACTATGGACAGTTTGTGTATTGCATGGAGTAAGTGGGATGGGATGTGAAGTGACTGCAAGGTAAATTCTCGTGAATTATTTTGATCACGTAGACCTCCGTTGATAAATACACGTCATTGTCGTTCAGGTAGATGTACAATTTAGATATTATCATTCGACTTATGGTATAGTGTATATTTTTTATAGCAAGTGCAAAGTGCATAAAGAGAATTATCGTTGTTTTGTCCAGAGTGAAAATAACTGCGTGATAAATTCGACCGAGCCGGATCCGTTACTTAAGGGATTTATACTATTATACTTTTGTTGACTGATCTGCTTTTGTTTCCTTATAATGATATAATAGAGGTAAAAAATTGTGACATGGACTTCTTTTCACTTTTTGAGATCAGTAAATGGGGGTGCTTTGAGGTTTGTGCTTTTTTTAAATAAACACATCATAACATTGACAATTTCAAAAGTATTAAATTATTGATCCATAAAATGTGTTTTAATGTCAAATATACTAAAATGTAATATAATATTTATGAAAGTAAAAATAGAGTTTTTATTATGAGTTTGTATTAAGAACTGAAACGTACATTTAAGCTTAATTCAGGTTTTGATAATACTTAAAAAATTTAATGTTCTCTAACAGTCACAGAAAACTCGGTCATAGTTCAACTTTATTTTTTAGTGTAAATCGCACTGTACGGTGTTTTGTACCAGTAAGTCATATTACACCTAAACTAAACTGGAAAACTACAAAAATCGTAATTTCATTATTAGTATCCGTTTGACTCCAAATGATTCCGTTTGATTTGCTAAAAGGTCATTACGTCATTGCAGGAGACCTCTGCTCTACCTTGTTTTGCTTGGAATTTCCATGCTGAGTCTGATATGCTTCATCCTGTACCTCTCACTTGGAGTACACCTTGGCGTGTTTCGTGCAACAATTATCAGCAATCTTGTCATGTTTCCGGGTTTCTTGGTGGTTTTTGGGATGGACCAGGCTTTGTCGGGGAGGTTTGAGTGAAGAGCAGAGATTGGAACAAGTTCATATAATTAATAACTCTTAATTTATGTAAAAGCGTAGTTTTAGGTTGTAAAAAACTCTTCTTCATTGCTCACTTCCTTGCTCATAAGAAAATGCATTAAATTTCACCACAAATGTACACATTTTGAAAATAATATTCAAGTCGTGACTGTGACTATAAATCTCTTAATTTACTTTTACTTGCAATTTGATTTTCTGCATACAAATTGAAGAATTAAATGAAATTGCAACACGAATTTCTGGACTTTCGAAAGGTTTAGATTTAAAAAAAGAAGCTTTTTTCCCATCCCAACGTGAGCATTTTGAGCAAAAACAAAACAAACCACTTTCTCCAGAATGCACTTTCTCCATGTACCACACTTGCTGCAACTTTCTCCAATACGCCAAGCGGTAATAAGCCTACATTCAAGAGAACAAAATTATTGATTTATCTATCCTTCTTTAATATATATATTGTGCCTGCTGCGACTTGACTATATGTATATCAGCCACTTTTTTATTCGTCTTAATTTTAAATGGAAGTGGGAGGGCATATGTCGTATTATTTGAAATTAACCGTTGGTGGAGGGTTTCTTTAGTCCAGTTTGGATTTACGATTACTGTGACTTTTGGAGGGTATTCCTGCTGCATTGATATTGATATTTAATTGATACCACGAAAAAGTATTGAAATTGAATAACAACTTTTTAATCATATATATTTGTAGGAGTTACAAGCATATTGCATTCCAAAAGTTGTGTCGCCACCTACAAAATGAGTGACTCGGTGGAAATCAGTGATTTTTCATCAGCGTCCAAGTCCCAGGGTCCCACAGCCCCTCCGGACGTCGTCCCCCCGCCCGAGGAGGAATCGACGGACAATGCCAATGCCAATGAGGAGAGCCAAGGTGAAAGTGGAGAATCGGAAGTGACCCAATCCGCGTGTCTGGTTTGTCTGAATTTTCAACCGGCGAGCGAGCAGGAGGAAGGACAGAAATTCTGTACGGATGGAGTTGGCGACGGAGACGCAAATGTGGACAAGGATTTGGTGGCAATATATGTGTTGAGGAAGGTCCTCCGATTTCCAAAGAAGGAATGTGTAAAGCTGCTAACATCGTCCACGGTTGGAGTTCCCCCGGGAAATTGGTGTGTACTGTGCGAATCTTGTTTTCGGGTGGTGGCCAAGGCTGTCCGGATTCGCCAGCAGATTGTGGAGGTGGAAAAGAAACTGGGGGAGTTGATGGGTCTTCTGAAGGAGGAAGGGAGGTATGATTTGGAGGAAGTTGTTAAATTGGAAGATGGCGACGAGGAGGAGGATAGACGAGGATTATAAATGTCCATATATATATGATGTCCAGAAGGGGAGATGGGGAGCGAGCTCCGAGGTGGCAAACTATACACACTATAACTAATAACTAACTAGATATTGTTGGCTATCTAACCTAAAAATTCTCATTTTTAATTGTGGATTTTATCTTACAGTAAATACATTCAGAGCTTCACCATCATCACCAGTCTAGCTAGTCTACTAGTACTTCGCACATCCACATTGAAACCAGACTCTTCCTCCATGCTGTTTCCAAGGTTGAAAAGAAAACTAGACCGAGGTTGGCCAAGTTTTTATTCAAGGTGATTGAAAATTGTAACTGTTGATAATCAACATGTCGGTTGTGAGCACAAAAGCAACAACAAAGCTTGAACAACAAGATAAGTTCAATTGTATTGCTAAATGTCAAATATGTCAAATGTAAAGGG
This sequence comes from Dicranocentrus wangi, assembly GCA_036850665.1. Lineage (NCBI taxonomy): Eukaryota > Metazoa > Arthropoda > Collembola > Entomobryomorpha > Entomobryidae > Dicranocentrus > Dicranocentrus wangi. Next base: position 50,117 of record JAANSN010000465.1, on the reverse strand, counting down.
TATATGAAAATCAGCAATTTATGGGACTCAGCCGGCTCAGGTCAGGTCTAGTAAGTAGATTCCCTAAATGACCATTTGGAGGAGCATGGGGCACCAGAGACTAACAACTAAAGTGAACGTAAAGGCTAAGAACGACTTGTAGTATTAGTATGATATATTAGCCACTACCTTTCTATATTATATAATATCATGAATGAACGCCCAGTTAGAACACTATAGATTCAGGTCCGCTTAAACGTCATCCTTCGTATGACTTGGCTAATTGTGTCTGGATTCTGGATAAAAGCGAATGTGTGGGTGGAATGTGGAATGATATGATGATGGAGATGGAAGGATATATAATGTGTGGTACAAGTGTAAGTGTGATGCTAGCTAGCGCGATTTTTTTCATATGACAAAGCTTTGAAACTCTATTGAGGTTCGAGGCACAAATGTGACCTGTTTGACGCGATGACGTCACGGTATGAACCGAAAGGTTTCTAAGTTCATAAATACAGTGAACTTGAGAAGCAAGTAACACATTTTCTAGCCCTTTTTTGGAACAGAGATTAAAACTGCGCTATTTGTCGCAGAAACTGTCGCTTTTTCTTACAACACAAGCCGGACGAAATACTGTCATCCAAATCTAAAGTCTAAAGATAGATACCTATATAGAGTTGTCAAATTTGAAATTGGCTGAGTCAGTAAAAAATAGTTGATAGTGACTTTAAACCGTTTAGCGATCGACTTAAATTGTTAAATTGCATTATTTGATTTTGATCCCTGACCTGACGGCTTAGTAGAGTATAAATGGATGGATGATGAAACTATTTGTCTACAAAAAAATTAAAGTAAAATTGATCAGTCAGCAAGTAGAAATACTTTGAAAGTAAAATATTTAATGTAGAATAATAATTATACTCATATACAGATGTAACCACGTGTACGTAATACTTTGATTTCTTTTTGAAATGTGAGATTTTCAACATTAACAACACATTCTTGACTAAACATGCAAATTGATATAACATAAAATAAATTGCACAATATGCCATAACAATTTTTTGGGTAATTTCTTTTTCTATATTTCTTATACAATTTTAGTCCATAAAAATGATAAAATGACCAGCTGCCTCCTGTCAATTCCTCCTGTGCTCAATCCATACACTATCACAGTCACAACAATCATCACCATCACGCCACAAAATTGCAAAACCACGAAATGAATCGCACTCTCTACGAGTCATATCTAATATTCCTACTTTAATTAAAATTTAATTGGAGTTTACCTCCAGTAAAAAACAAAATTCAAATGTAAGTTAATTTTGACAGTGTTCTGCTATTATATGAAGCCCGTCGTAATCATCAGTACTGAGCTAACCGTCCCACCACCCTGACCACCCCTCCTTTACTGGTGGTGTTGGTGATGGTGGTGATGAGGTGGCGGCGGGGGTAGCATTGCCAGTAAACTCGCAGGCGGCGGCTGCCTCCGGCTTCCCTTCATTTCCACGGGTGCAGTTTCCCGGTGGCGTCGTATACGTTCCCGTTGCTTCCTCCGAAATGCCTCTTTCGCCTCTTGCGTCATGTTTTGCCGGTACGCTCGAGCTTGTTCCCGTCTCTTCCTCCGACACCTTTCTGCCTCCTCTTTCGTCATGTTTTGCCGATATCGGCGAGTCTGCTCCCTCCTCTTGCGGCGACACTCCTCCGCCTCCTCTTTCGTCATGCTTTGCCGATATCGGCGAGCATGTTCTCTTCGTTTTCGACGACTCTCCTCAATCTCCTCCTCCGTCATACTTTGCCTGTATTGGCGAGCGTGCTCCCTCCGCTTCCGACGAGACTCTTCAGCCTCATCCACCGTCAAGTTTTGCCTGTAGCGTCGCGTTTGGTCTCTCCGGCTTTGTCGAATTACGGCCAACTCTGAGTCGGACAAAACGGGGGGTGGGGGAGGCATCGTGGAGGTACTAGTAGTTGACCCTGTTCCTTGCAGATACCCGTTCTCGTGGCTGCTTCTAGCCTGTCGTTTAACGAAATTTCACATATGACACAAAGAACTACCTTCAATTCTTACTAGGTAATTAATTTTAATTTTAATTACCCCTCCCGTCCACCTTCACCATCGTACCATTCCACATTGTATTTAACTTAACTTACACAAATAAAATGCTCGCCAAGCCCTGGAGGTATCACTGCAGATCCTCCTCCATCTAGCTTAATTTCAACTTCCATTCCAGGCATTCCACTGCCTCCTCCTCCTCCTCCTGGAGGATACATATAACTTGGAACTGGAACTCTGCACTGCATTCCTGACGCTTCGTCCAAATATTTCACTTCAAAAAAGTTCACCTCGAGCATCTTCAAGTTATCTTGAACTATGACTGGGAGGGAGGAAGAGTTCCCTTGACTTGCCATTCCCAATCGTCAAAGTCTTTTTAAACTGACAACTGATGAAGGGACTTTGATGACTTTAAACACACCTGAACTACTTAATTAGTGGTTACCAACCAGTTTTGAAATCACTGACCACCCAAGACATCATACATCATATGAATGAATATGGACCACTGGGAATTTTCAAGCAACCATCAAACCATAGTCCCACTGCCAACAACTGTGCATAAAACTACAAATTCATCTAAAATCTGAAAGAACTGGAGGTGGAGGAGTCGCAGGTCAGCTGATGATGATATAACTGGATAATATTAAATAGCGTCCGTCCAGCCAGTCTAGTCACCAAGGAGGTGAGACTAGGTGGTTTGCTGGTTCAGGTGGTGTTTGTTGTCCACCGTCCAAACCAAAAGCATCTCAACAAAATTGACCAAAAATATAGCTTTCTGTCTTCCCACTCCAATCAGGCACGCTCTATGTCCCGTGTACCACCGTACCCTCCACCCTCCACACCACAACTCCAACCATGAACAAAGATGATGATTGATGATGGCTGTGCTGTATGATGATTGATGATGCTGGCAAATGGCAATCACAAAATCAAACCTTACAATTGAAGTAATTTATTATGACATTTCATTTCCTATTTACTATTCCTATTCACTTTATGTAAATGAATGATAATTAATTAATGTAGTTTTACTTAATTAGAATGATATGAAACTTCTTAAAAAACGAAATCATTAAAAAAGGGAAAAATTAAAAATAATCTCTAAAGTTTTTGTTTCTATCTTTTCCCATGACACATGGTCCCACAGCAAGTAGACCACCCACAGGGACAACAGGCTCTCCCCGCGGGCATATCATCGTCATCGTCATCGAATCCATAAATAGGCGAAACGCTGTATTGGTAACCACCCCCTCCCCCACTCCCTCCCCCTCTACCTCCACACAAGACCCTGCACGCCATCCTCTTGTCCACTGAAAATTGAAGGAGTAAAAACATTATATATGCCTTATATATTTAGGTATATTTTTTTAAATGCGAGATAGTGAAATTTTTCCAATGAAGGTACATACTCGCTTCTACGATGACAATTCCAAGGAGGAGGAGAAGGCAAAGTTTAGCTAGGACTCCCATGTTTCTGTTTATATAGATTATCGAAAACTGGACTCGTCAAAGTTTGGAATGAAACTGCTGAACATGAAGGATCGGAGGTTTAATATCAATTTTGAGGAGTTTTCAGTTGGCATTTTTAGATTGTGCAACTATATTGAGTAAGAGGAGATTTATGCTAATTAGTTTTACACTTTAATTTTATGAGTCGATCCATATTTTAGCCTTGATTAAAATGAGTGTTGTTGTGCAATTGCTAATTACTGCTTTTCCGTAAACGTTCCATTTGTCAACGTCTTTTTTATCAAATCCTATCATTTATTTAGTTAAAACAAGTCACATGTAAAGAAAGGCCATTTTAAAAGAAATCAAAACTTAATTTAAACCTTTCCACTGACCCAAGATTCTCAAAGTTATATTCTGAGATGAAATCAATCTCAACCCATCAATCTTAATTTTGAAACTAATGATGTTCCAATGCCATCATTTGGCCTAAACTTCTTCAATTATGATGAGGAGCTTATAGGCAAATTTCGGGATTAGAATTTGACGTATGTAGTTACTGAAAGCCAGTGCTTAGACAGGTTTAGCTTTTCATTATTGGATTTGGATATAATATGATTCATTAATAAATCTTGTGGTGGGAGTATTTTTCTTAATCATCATCATCACCTGCCGTTAACTATCTTCATCTGCAGTTGAAAGGGATATATCCATCCATAGTGTAGGAGAGATTTGTAAAACACACTTACTACGACAGGTTCACGACAAGTGAATTTTCTCCGCCCGTTCATTGTGCATCATCAGGCAGAAACCATCATTTTTGATCATTTGTTTCATTCTTTTCATGTAATTTTTAATTAGCTTTTAGCTTGTGTAACAATTTTATTATTGGTTTACGATTTCCTACCATATCAAATCTTGGATGTGATCTGATATATGTATTACGTTATCTTAGAAACATAATATTATTATTATTGCACAATTTTAGCCAACCTAGTAAATCTTTAGAAGCTTAAAATTTAAGAATTTTGCTCGACTTTACCTAACTTTTTGCCTCTGAAGGAGATGAAAATGAAGACCACGAACTATTATTTTTTCACCTGTAACCTTTGAAACCTCTCCAAGTTTCGAGGGTTTGAGTAATGGGATTAGATTTGGAATAATTTTTGGCCATTATTATCTTCTATAACATACCTTAATTTTGACAGTCCATTAATAATTCAACAATAATTTTTAGAAACAAAATGCAGCCTGTCTAAAGTTATGCATGGCATTTTCCTAACGTACACTTACCACCGTACGCATTTTAGATATGCATTTTAGTTTGGTTTGAACGGGAATATTTAACAATTAACAATCAGCGTTTTAGAGTATTTCTGGAGAAAAAAACAAAGTGAAGGCACGCTGACGCGACTCGGAGTGGTGAGGTGGGAGGTGGTGCACTCGTTGCACAATAAGCATTGAGAATCTCCTTCTGGACAGTCTGACTCCCTCACACACAATATCTTGTGATCAATACCGGAGCGAAATTTATCCAGAGCTCTATTCCCAATAGAGCAGAGTTGCCTTTGCTGGAAAATGATGAAAGAGAACATCAGATGAGTAAATAGCAAAATAGCAACTCAAAGTTTTGTTTTTATCATTGGATTTTGTAGACACATTAAATAGCACTCACTCGTAAGTACACGCAACAACGCACGTAGAGTATATGAGGGTTTTAGGAATTAGGATGAAACGTAAATAATAGTAGATATTAATCTTGAGATTTGTCCAGCTATTGATTTATATATAAAAAGCTCCAGGATATTTAAGCAAAATGTAAAGTGTTTGCCATTTTTATATAATAAGTATGTGTGTGCCAATCATCAATAGTGATTTCTTTTCTTGCACATTAGTTAGCAGTTTTGCACGTGTACCTTGTTACCAAAACATTTTAATATAGTCCCCAGAGTACATGGCTTCTTGGTAGATGATTTGTCGACATGAGTTGTTGTCAGCGCTAATTAGTCATTCATTGTTTGTGATGTTAAAAGTCAAGAATTGAGAAATACTCCAAAAAAATACAACTTTGATCAGCGTTCAACATTGATATTATACAGTCATGAGTCATCGTTGGTCAATCACTAAAACAATAACTTTGTTCGATCGATCACTTTGTTCCTTATACTTAAATGTTTAAAGGTAACATTTTTTCAGATGGTTTTGTGTCAATTTGTGATTATCTCAAAACTTTAATTCCTGTTACCTATCCTCTGTTTAAAAACAACAGTCAACAGTGCTCATCATTTCATCAACATTGAACTCTGACCCTACGAACAACGAAATTAGTGTAATTTTAAGTTGGTGTACAAGATCTCACTCAACCAAACACACTGTGTTCAATGTGAAATTATATTAATAAGGAAGTCTACATAATATGCTTTTTTGTGCCATAAATAATATTGCTGAATACGTCAATCGCGTGGAGACGAAGATTACACAAAATGTGATGACGATGATCAATGATGTGCGGGCTTAATTACAATTAGAGAGTTTGGGAGTTACCACCAGTTAAGTTGGAAGTTATGTTGTATGTGAGAACATTTTTTTGTTGGCAAAATTGTTGGTTGTGATTTCAGACATTTTTTGTTACCGTTTTACCTAGATTCCATAATCGCAGTCACCACCAGTTTATACGGTCCTGGTTTATACTTTATATTTAGATATTAATGCACATCCAACAACACCAGTAGATTAAAGTTTTTTACTCGCAGTCTATATTAAATACATTCATGAACTCCTCACAAAAACCACAAAATGATGATTTCGTGGGAGGTGCGGGCGGGGGGAATAAGTGGAGAAGGAGTCAATGAGTAAGTCGTCTTCTGAATGGAGGAGTCGCGAGGTCGAGGTTCTAAAATGGATTGCAATATGGAATACATTTTACAGGTAAGAAGAATATTATCGCTACTACTCTCTAATTAGCTACCTTCAGCCTTGTTTCTTGCTTAAATATAAATTTAGAATTTGATTTTGACATGTGTCTCTGCAAAAAGGTCTTTCATTTACGAAAGTGGTAAGGAATGAAAAGGGAAACAGGGGAATACGTGAAAAATTACACATGAGCCATATAATATCTAAAAAAGGCATGCTAATTTAACTTTTATACTTTAAAAAATTTCTAACTACAATACGATGCAAGGGTGCTTTAAATTATAATTCAATTCAGGTAGGGCATAGGGTGGAAGTAGGCCAGTGTCTTTTTATGTCTCTATAAGTGTATTTGAGGTGGAAACCCTAAATTGTGTATTTTTTTCATATTTTGTAAATTCCATAATAATATTTCCACTGCACTCCAACTCCACCTCCTAGTCCTCTACCCCTCTGCTCTGCTCGTCTCCTCTTGATGTCCTTTGAAATAATGAAAAAAAAGTTCCAGCCAGCAGTCAAATTAAAATCCGTAACGACATCTTCCAAATCCTCCATGTATATTCAAACTACACAAGTCCCTAATTGTTCCAGGTTCGACTGCATTCCGCATAGTAATTAGTTTGTTTGTAGAGCTCCTATCCACCGGCACATTTCAGGCAAAAAAAAGTCCAATATTGGAGTCCAAGCTGCTACCAGAGAGACTGAAAAAGCGAAAGATTCGCTCTCTCTCTCTCTCACTCCTCCACTCCATTTCCTGTCCGTCGTCCGCCGTTATTCCAGCAGACCAAAATGAACCAAGTTGGTATATTTTTTTTTCATTCTGCTCCTCTTCATTTCCATACTGGGGTACTCCACCACCGCCAAGTTTTTCATAATGTTCATCACGGCCGTAAAAGGGAATGAGTTTTGCTCTCTTCTGGAGGATATTATAATATGCATCCTTCCACTCCAAGTAGTAGTCGACGTAGTAGCGGTGGTGGTAGTCAGTAGTGAGTGAGTAGTGTGTCGGCACACCAAGTGGTTTTTCCATTCCTCCATACCCTCCATGTCTATCTAAGTCCATGTAATAATACGTAAATCAGGGGAGTGGGATGTCAAAAGTAATTAAGCTGAGAAAGGAGAATACAAGATGAGATGAGCCCCAGACAGAGCATTTTCCAGAGACTCTCTCTCTCTCTCCGGTTATTATTATTGCCAAAAAGAAAAAGGGAGAAAGTATGGAGTGGTGGTGGTGGTGGCGGTGGTATGGTGGTAGTAGTAGTCGTCGTCGTGGAGGGTTCAGTCCACCATTCTGTACTCGGGAGGATCCCATCATCAGATGAAAACTCTCAAGTTTTATAGCCCACTTACATTCTACCCCAATCCGTCTCAAAAACATTACAATGGACTAGGGAAAGAGAGCATCGCATCACATCGCCGATGTTTCCAAGTTTTTTTTTCGTCTCTCTTTTGCTCCATGATATGGAATGCATACATATCGTCTCCTTTAGACCAACTGGAAAAAAAGTATAAAAACTCTCTCTCTCTCTTTATATATCTATCTATATATGTGTGCTCAAGGTTTTTCCCTCAGTTTTACCCACATTTTAATGGCTTTTTCGGTAGAGAATATTCTAGCTTTTTTGGAGTCACTTTGTTCATCTCTGAAGCTCTGCTTCATTTGGTTGCTTTAAAAAAACAACAAAAACGACGAATATATACGGTGGCGGTGGTTGGTGGTGGTGGTGATGGTGGCGGCGGGGCATGCTTTTGCTTGCTGCGGTACATTTTTGCCAGAAGGTCTGTTTTGTATACGCCACCAGTCTTCACCATCCAGTTCCAGATATCCAGTAGTTGTGGAAAAATACAATATATTTCTTGGAGCAGGAGGGCAGAAGAGAGTGAAGTGAAGAAGAGCACACCAAAAAAGAATATGTATTTTTTCTCTTCTCTTTCTCTGTTATTCTGTTGGTCCCGTTCTTTTTCGCTTATGGCATCCACCAGAAGCGGAAATAATATTGTGATGTGTGCCAGAGTGAATGAGAGGGAATGGTAAAAATGTGTTGCCGCAGTTGCGAATAATGGCCCGAGCTTTCTCTCTCTTTCTGAAACGTGGTGAGGCATCATCCTCTTCTTCTTCTTCTTTAAAAAAAATCTCATTTTTTTTCTTCTTCTTCTTCCCCGTTTGGCCCGCTGCCCACTCCAGAATCCAGTGAGTTTTTAATGATCCTAGCCTCTTCCAGCAGCAGCATCCACACATCCAGTAGTAGTCGGTCGCATCGCAGAAAGGTAGCATCTTGAGAAAGTTCAGAGATTTTTTTCTCTTCTCTTCTGGATCGGATGATGAAGTGTGATGCGGAGGGGGGAACAGAATGGTGGTTGACCACATGGTGGTGGCATTGGTGGCGGTGGTGACGACGAGGTGGATAGTGCAAATGCTGAGCTTGCAAACTACAAAATTATTATGTGATATGAAATGTTTGTGATGTGGGCTAAAAACAATAAAAACCCGGATCTCCTATCTGAACTGAATGGAGGATTATTGAATCCCTTTTAATTTTCCAGATTTTATGAGGCTGGTGGCTCCAGCTGCAATAATAATAAGCAGAGAGCGGCGAAATGAAGTATGTCCTCCGTCATATCATATCAACCATAGCGTGTAGCCTCCTCCGCGTCTCCGTCCGAAATTGTTTTTCCCAGTTTTTATTGTTATGACAGGAGACTTCCCGCACGTCCTGGTATTTCGTGGTTGTAAATAATATTGGATTAATAAAATGCTGCGGGATGTGGGCCCTCTCTCCTGCTCATCCTCCTCCTCCTCCTCATTTTATTGTCTGCTTTGTCATCATATTAATATTCTAGGAAAACCGACAGGAATCCAGAGAGCTTTTGTTTCATCCCACCCCACACCACACATCCACACTCCACCATCAACCAGCCACCTGAAAGTGAAGAATACTTTTTTTCTGCTGTGTCATTGTATTCGGATTAAAGTGAAGTTTCACCCACTCAGTTTCGTACGTGACGGGCTGAAGAAAAAAAAATTGTGGAAAAAAAAATTCCTCCATGCTCAAATTGGATGCATACCCTCCACCTTTTAGTTATTCCTCTTGACTCACGTTCATCTTGATCGTCCTCATCACCCGCCTCACTTACCATTTATCCTGGTGATGAGCCCACACGAAAAAAAACGGGGCTTCCTTGTTTGTCCAAAAAAAATACCCGGCGGATGGAAGAGCCAAGGTGTCGTTGTCACTTTTTTTCTGGTCGTCGAGCCCAAAATCATTTCCACTTTGTATGGATGTGAGTCACCACCTCATAATTTCCCCAGCACCACCACCAACAGCTCCACACTCCTTTTCTGGGAAGGTAAAAAGTAAGTGGTCGGGGTGGTGGTGGTGGTGGTAGATGGTATGGCGGATGGAGGATATTTGGAATCTGGAGCTGGGAACGTATTTTCCATATATGTATGCAATGCAGTAACTCTCATCATCATCGTGGTTCCAAAATATATAGTTGAGAACAGTAAATACCCACGTCACGTTTCGACAGCAAGCCGTTATCCGGGATAAACTGGAGTTTTTTTTCATGAAAAAAAAAATTTTTCGGTGTTTTTTTTACACCAAACCAAACCATCCTGTACGTCGACGACGAAAAAAACACACCGGCACCACCACCACCATTCCAGTTTTTTTTTCAAGACCAACAACCATTATCCTGGCGAGAGATATGCTGACGAGCTTCGTTTACTCCACCGGACTATGATTGACTGTAACAGCAGCGGTACATATACATACCTACCCTCCAAAAAAAGAGGTTCTCTGAAGCTATTCCTGTTTTTCTCCATTGCTGTTTTCATACTTTAAAGCCCCCCTTTTCCCTCCCAACTCCTCTGTCTAATTCTTTTCGGAAACGGACCCAAAACTGCAGGGATTCTGGTTTGCATGGTGAAATATTTTTTTTTCGCCGAAAAAAGTTGCATTCCATTTGCATTATTTTTTTGAAACGAACTAAAAAAGCTGCCTCCACTCCATTCTTTGTTTATTCCCAAAAGCATAGTAGCGGACTCAAACTGGCAAAAGGTACTTAAGGTCTTCCTTCCGCGGATTCCGGAGGAAAAAAAACTGTTGAAAGCAAACATGAGAGAGAATCATCATGATCATCATCTCTCTCCAGAAACTCCAGCATCACCAGTCACTCTTTCAGCATCGTTCCGTCGTTTTTTTTTCTTCTCTCGAAACACTTTATTGTTGTCTATTTTCCCAGTTGACAGAGTGAATACTACACACTACTTTTCTTCTCTCTCCGAGAGTTGAGTTTTTTTTTATTCTGGGCTGGATAGAAAATGTGGAGGAATCATAAAAGAAATGGTTATTAGCGTTATCATCCTTGTTGTAAATAAAGCTCCGCATAGCTTCCAGGGAAGATATATATTCCAAAACTCTGTTGCATTTTTTTCCTCTTCTCTCTTCTCCTCTCTCCCGTCGTATCCATCCCGTTCCCGTCGAAAAAAAACACGTCTTTGGAACGCCGGGCTGCTGAGAGTCTATGATGCGCCCGTCGTCTCCCACTTTGCTCATTTCATTGTGTGTGTGTCTCTCTCTCTCGCTCCTCATATCTTTCTCTCCAGTTTACAACTCCTTTGAAGCCATCTCCTTCGCCTTTTGGAATGAATGGTCGGCTCTTCGGGTGACGCGGTGGATGACAATAGGGATATAAGAAGAAGACGAAGTTTTTGCCCAAACAAGACAAGAAGAAGAAGAAGAGTTTTTTTTTATTCTGGAAAACTTTTTTCCTTCTTATATTCCATATTCATGTTTGCAAGGTGGCCGGGGATGATGATGATCCCTTATCATTATTATGATTACGATTATGACTTCATATTAAGTTTTTTTTCGAGATGAAAATGATGTTCTACGGCCCCCGTTGCCGCTGTCTCTCCCGTTTTATGCAGATCAAGAAGACGAAGAAGACGACGACGAAGACGAAGGAGGGAAAAAGTCCAGGAGGTGAAACCATGTGACCGCACCGAGAGACTACAACGTTGTATTATGGACTTTGTCCAAAAGGGGAAGAAGAAAAAAAAAGTTTTTTTTCTCTCTTATTTTGTGGAAAGTGTAATCCTTTCCATCAGAGTCACTCTTGTGGAGCTAGTATATAGCTCCAGTTNACCATGTGACCGCACCGAGAGACTACTATGTTGTATTATGGACTTTGTCCAAAAGGGGAAGAAGAAAAAAAAAGTTTTTTTCTCTCTTATTTTGTGGAAAGTGTAATCCTTTCCATCAGAGTCACTCTTGTGGAGCTAGTATATAGCTCCAGTTCGACTTCCACCGCGGAGTCTTTCCCGTCATCCTCCATCTTTCTTACTGATTTTCCCCTGCATTATGGATGGAATGGGAAAAGTCATAAAAGAAGATGAGGCTGACAACGAAACGGGGCGATGGTGTGGTGCTGGTGGGATGGGAGTCGTGGCGGATCATGACAGTTCTGGAAAGCAAAAAGCTTAATTACTTTCATTCCAATTGCTCTCTCCTCCTCCCCATCCCGCACCACCGCAGCAGCACATACCATTATAACTTATCCCAAAACGACACTAACCTGGAAAACTGGTGGAAATTCCGCCTCGTCAAAGCTTTTCCTTTTTTGGTCGACGAGGACGGGAATGTGTCCGCCGCCGTGGTGGTGATCTCGCTTATTCGGTTTATCGGTGACATGTGACATTTTAATGTTTTTAGTGGAGTAGTTATCGCTTACCGCACAATTTCCTATAATGGGGATATTACAACGACCAAGAAGAAGAAAAAAAAACAAATTCGGGAGGGTTTAGGAAACTCGTCGGTCGGGTGGTGGAAGGGGCTGGAGAGGGTGCACCCCTTTCACACATTGCGTGTCCCACTGCAGTCACCTCACCTGCCTTTCCAAAATGACATGACCTGGAGTAATAATTATACAGAGCGAGAGAGAAAAGATCTTGCTCATATCAACAGATTTTTTTTGTAAAGCGGAATGCCATTCGGGATTAAAAAGTTTTTTTTTCTTCTTCTTTGGTCTCAATTACTTTATCAGAGAGAGAGAGAGAGAGAGAGGTAATAAAATGCATGAGCAAAATGGCCATAGTTTTCATGAATAAATAATAGGCAAGGCGAGAGTGGAGGAGTTTTGTTGGTGGAGTATATATATGGAGGGGAGAAAGGGCCGCGCCGTGCCGGCATAATGTATATAAAACTCGCTTGTGAAAAAAATTAGATTGAGACGAGAATCAAGGCCATTTGCTCAAAAATATATATCGTGCTTGAGTAATATCTCCAAGATCAAAAAAGTTTCTGAGTTGATGACGGCAGAGAAAATGATATTGTTGCACCTACTACGGTTATTAGTAATTTCCTGGAGGGATGGAGGGGAAATTGTTTTTGGATTTTGAGGTGACTTGAAAGTATAAAAAATTTGAAACATATTTTGGCACCATTCCGTCTGCAGCAAAATGTTTTTAAAATAAACTTTAAAATTTTTAAAACTCCATTCAGGGGATCGTTCCTACATCATGGTGGACTGCTATCCAAGCATTCGCTTTCCATGTTTCGCATCCCAATTGTTGTATGAGCTGTTGTTGAGATTGACATTATATTTGGACAATCCCCATAGAGCTACTGCATTATTTATAGGAAAATATCCTCTACAACACCCGTAGTAGTATTTTATTTTTTATATTTTTTTCATTCAGAGTCCGTCCGTCGTTCTATAGGCATTCTAATTGCATCTTAATGGTCGTTTTACTCCCTCCTCAGATGTAACCACTGATAAATTCGAGCGGCTATACGGGAAAAGGGATATAATATTACACAAGAAAACTTTAGCTTGATGAGGAATTTGCATGTTTCCTCCACACACCACCACCACCACCATCATGTTTGCCCCTTTTTCATTCATTCCATCTGCTCTCTCTCTCTCTCCATCGCGAGCTCCTTCTCCGCTCTCAGCTATATACCATATAATACAAGAGCAATAATAATCGGAGCCCGTGTTTCAACCATGTTTTATGCATTAAATGGAGGAAAAACAAAGAGGAGGAAGACGAAATTGTAATGAAACGGAGAGGTTTGCACGTGTTTCAAGCGGTTCCTTTCTCAATTATTGACTCTCTCTCTCTCTCTCTCTCTGCTAGCTTGTGTCGAATGCAATAAAACACAGGATTGGGTGTACAACTTGTGTTTTTAATGTACGCGATGGAGAAGATGGAGGAACACAAGAAGGAAAAAAATAAGTCCAGCTCCAGAGCACAGTGTGCAAATGATGGGGAAACTTTGGAGGAAATGAGTGGAGAGAGTATTGAGTAATACAAAAAGTGAGCCATTTGGAGGTGGGAATAACCTATACCTTCCCTCCTCCACACACCAACACACTACCACATTTTTTAAACATTTTATTTTTCCATTCCACACTGGCTTGAATTTTTTTGAAACAATTTTTGTTTTTCTGTCGTGGGAAGTGGGGATATAATTATTGACGTTTCGGGAGAAAAAAAATTAGTTCCCGAGTTTCAAATCAAATTATTTTTCGTGCTGCAAAAATACAGCTTAAGCATTAGCTCTCTCTCTCTCTCTCGATTAAAGTGCAAATGAGCATGATTTTAGTGAGCCTAGGAGAAGGCGAGTTGTGTTTTGTTTCCCTTTCTCGCCGAAATAATTGCTGATGAGCAATAAAAAAGTGTGTGCATATACACTCCGCTCGACTCACTCCTGCCACAAAACTCATTATGATTATGCCCATCTGAAATTGAAATCTGTTGGAATCGCTTTTTAATGTGGAGCTGATATAATAAAATGCAGACGGCACACGGATATAATTACGACGGCAGAGGAGAGCAGAGGAGCATCCACAAAATCTAATTTTTCACTGGCAAAATAAAATGCTCCTTTGCTATGCTGCGATATATATGTAGGAGGATTTAAGCGAGGCTCAGCAGCTCAAGTCTGTTTGCATAATATGGACGGAGGATGATGCTGGGAAGAAAAAGATGGAAAGTGTCGATTCTATTCTACATATTATTATTATTATTCTCCCTTCTCACAATAACACAGCCATTGAGCCAACCAACCAACCCAAGTGTGTTTTTGTTCCTTTCTGGTGGATGATCAAGTTAATTACCAAGGCTATGCCTTTAATTGGATTCATTGAATCTTAATTGTGTTTTGACATCAGATTAAAAAGGAGGAGAGCAGGCTGGAGGAAAAAGAAGAAAAAAAGTGGATGAGAGAAATTTAGAAAAAAAATCAGATTAGTGTACAACTTACTCGGTTGTCGACGACGACGATTCGCTGAATAAAAGTGGTTGAACAGCTTTTTTCCCCTTAATTGCTGCTCCCATAATTGCGGTACCTGAAGCACCCACCTTGTATCTCTAGAGGATTGCAATTTGTGATAAGGAAGCAGTAAGCAGTTGTGTGTGCGCAACTGGTTTGACTTTGAATGGCTCTAGATACACACATTTTACACTGCAGAATGATTTGTGAGCGCCAGAGCAAATGGGAGAAATAGCAAAGGAGATTTTAATTAAATTATAATAAAAACCGGAGCCCATTTAGATACCGATTTTTATTGCCACTGTGGCTTGTTGCTCGTTAATGAGGCTTGTAGTGGAGGCCTGTCACTGGGTGATTTAAGAGGGTCATTCATTGCGAAGGAGCAAAGGCATTTCCCGATTGGGATCAATTTCGAAGGAAGCTTTTTACTCCGTGTTATCATTTGGCTTGGCATTTGAAGAAAAAAAAGCATTTGGGTTTGGAATGAGATCTACCTTCAAATCATTTTTTTCCGTTGTCCATCCTGTTTTCTTCGGAAAATTCCTGTAAATCAGCGAACCATCCGGTACGCGACTACAACAAAGGAATAAAAAATATATAAATGCTTGAGCCTGAACTGAACTGCCGTACCTGAGACCTGTGCCGACAGGAGCCACACGTCATAGTCATGAAAGGGCAAAAGTTGCAACCCGAGTAGCTCCAATTATTTAGTAGAAAATTGGACTGTTTTCCAAAGATTATTAGAGACCCTTTTTCGGAAAACAGGGCTCCTACGCGTCATCCATCCGCATCGGCATCGACATGATCCTTTCCTTTTCCAGCCGTGATAATAACAGGGCGGAAGGGGATCTTTTTTAAGAGTTCGAAACCAAATAGGAGGAGGCGGTTTTATTAGGGCCAAACACGAAACCAATGATGATGATCCAAACTGCCGTTTAGAGAGAGAAAAAAATATTTTTTTTACGGGAAATGTGGATATTGGGTGTTCTTTTTTCTTTTGAAATGACCCCAAGATAGCCACTGACTTTTTTTTATTGGACTCACTAATTACCCTATAGTGACCACCTGAGTGCAGTAGAGTTGACATTCTGTGCTGCTGCTGCTAGTAATTTCCGACTGTGGAAATGGGCACAAATTGGGCATTCCTCTGGACATTTTCCACGGTGTCTTCACTCCTCTGCTGCTCTGCCTGATATGCTCTCCCTCCATGCATCAGCATGCTCTCTAAACAGCAGGACATTTTTAGGATTGTCATCCTACAAGATGGGAAATAGGCAATAAAAGCTAGATGATTGTGGTTAAGAACGACGAAGCACGTTGGATGCCATTCTCATTATCGTTTTGAAGACTCTTTCTCTCTCTCTCTCTCGGACTCCGAAGAAGAAAAAAAACCTGACTGGACAAAACAGCCATTTTTTCCCCTTCAGATGAGTCTTGATGGGTGTTCTGCATGCCATTGCGGAGAGAGAAGAAAAAAATTCTGTGTTCACTTGTTACTTGTTACCTCATCATCATCGTCATCATCATCAACATCATCAGAAAACAACCTAGTTCTTCCCGAGAGACTATGACAAGTCAGAGACGGATAGTGAGAGAGGAGTCCTTGAATAATAGGTTTTCAATATGAACATGGTGTTGAAAGGTATGTCCGTTAAATCCAAAAAGAAAGAAAAAAAAGGGTTGTTTGTTGTTTTGTCAGACTCACTTGAGGAGAATTGTATGAGGGAGAAGTAAGTGGAGAGAGAGAGAGAGGATTATTATTAGACTCACCGCAACTTGTCAGCACTCCGCCACACGTTTTTCAACAACCATACAATATACAACATGCAGTAGTAGTAAGTAGAGGCGAAAAAACGGGGGTCTGCTTTGCTCTGCTCCTTTCGCCTTCGCCTTCAATAAAACTCCAACTTTTGGAGGAAAACAAGCTCAGTCTGTAGTTCATGTTGGGAGAGAGAGGAGGATAGAGAACCACGAAGCACGGCACGTCGTTGTCCATGGTGTAGTAGATTTTTTTCACTCTGGATATTCTTCACAATTCTCCAGCATTCCAGCTGCTTTGTCGTTCCCCACATCTGCCACACGAAAGAGCATTTTGGAATTAGTAGAGAGGCATTCTTTTTTTCGCTGTGTCTGCCTGCCTGCCCGTCGTCGTCCCGCACCACATGTGTATTTTGTGGAAGGATCACACTCCATAACTGAGTTCCAGCAACCGGATGTTTCCACGAGGAGTGTGAGAGTGAAATAATACTTTTTTCCAGGATTTTTATATCCAAAAAAAGGAATGGTGGAGGAGTGAAGAGGATTTTTTGAGGAAGAAATTATAAAAAAAATCTGGAAAGGGAAAAAGACAATATTGTCAATTTTTAATTTCCAGAGGAGACTCTTTCCTTCGTTTGTTTGTTCGTTGTTTTCCTCCACCTCTCAGTTAATTGTGGAGGGATCCCTCCGTATCTAAATCCAATATTCATAATATTGCACACCAGTTTGTGAATTTTCTAGTGTTGTGACCATTCTTCTTGAAAAAGTAAAAACTGGAAGGGAAATCGCTGGAAAACTTTTCCATATTGAGTCGTCGTCCATGGAGCCGACTTTAAAGTGTAAGTCTGTATTTTATTTTATTTTTTCTCTCCTCCAGTTTTCAACTGGAACATCCTCGCCATGTTACGGTTGGCGTGGAATTTTTGTTGTTTTGGGGAAAAATTTGAAAATTTTCTGGCAGCATCTCCAGCCGTGGTAGTAGCATTAGGGATAGATAGGGACTCATAAAAACCAAGTAATAAAAAGAGAGGATAGCTGGGACACAGAATTCATTCCAGAACAAAAAAAAATGGAACGAAAATTCCTTTTTATGTTCCATGTTCCAAACCGTCAGCACAGCACCAACAGCCCTCCTTCCTCTCCTTGTTCATATTCATGCATTTCACATTTTTTTCCTATTCCGGGATTTCACACACAATAACCACCACACAATATGCACTAGTCCTCCAGCAGCTTTCTCGTTGCTGACGAGGACGACGATCATCCCGGATAAATTATGGTAATCATGGATTTTTCTCCGGGTAAAAAATACCCTCCTGGATATACGTGTATCTCATCCCCACATACAAAACTCTCCAAGTTTAATAATAATAATAATACTGGATAGTCTTGCGAAGGTGAATAAAACGTTCCACCAATAATTTTTTGTACATTTTTGAAGGAGGAAAAAAATGACTAATGGAGGGATTTCCTCCGTGAGATGGGGTTTACGTGACGGATTAACTAGACCACTTTGTCATTTTGATGGAGTGAGAAAAAAAGCCATTATAATTGTCAACTGATTGTCATCTCACTGATAGCTGCTGCTGCTGGTGGTGCGGTGGTGATGGTGGCTGAGGTGGGATGACTAAGAAAGTATGAAGGCAAACCTGTTTTTTACTCTCCTGTCCTCTCAAAACAATTTTAAATACCATTTTGATCTGACTAAATGGCTATAAAAGTCGTTGTCAGTATGCAAGAATTATTATAATGGTGGTGGTGACGACCGCTTTAGCGTTTATGACATGTTTTCATGGGACGAAAAAAAATGTCGATGGGGACTCTCATAAATTATGTGAGAAAAATTAAATTGATTTTATTTCTCCAAATAAAAACACTCATTCCTGAGTTGTTGCATTGCATTGGAGGAACCTTTGCTTGGTTGTTGCTGCAGTTCTTTTTTTCACGTTTCAGTCGAACTCCCCCTCTCTCTCTCTGACCAAAAACTTGTCAAAGCCTTTTTGGTGCATATATAGGTATGCATTTAATGTATTGAGACATGGCTTGTTTTATTGAACTGCATCCCTCTCCTCTCTCCCTGGCGTTGTTTCCCATTTGGATGGATGGACGGACGCGGTTTATCTTAATGAGAAAAAGTGCCACTTAAAAACCGTCCGGAATGGTCTCGACAAGTTTTATTGCCTTATTCACTCCTCTCATACATGCATAAAAACTACCTTGGCCATGACGAGGAAGAAAGATGACGGGTTTTGGACAGAAAATGTCCTGAGGCACAAAACACACTACTGCTGCAATGCACTGCACTGCTCTCTCGATGCTCCTCTCTCCCTTCGAAAAAATCTTGAACTGGGAACAAAGGAGACCCACAAAAGGGAAGGAGCAAGGACAAAATAGTAATGGAATTACGCTGGAGGGCTTTGCTATTGACGGGGCTCTTTGGTCTCGCTGTACCTACAACATAGCTAGCTTGGCTACCATAACTCATCACATCACTCAAAACTCTAATGCTCTCCTCAAATAATATATGTTTTTCGTTTTTTTTGACAAGGAACTTACTTCTTAACATGATTCATATGACGAATGACAAATCCTTCAAAATGTAAATCATCATCATGTCGACTCATTTCACTCCAAATTTTTCTCATTTCTCCCCCGTGGATTACAGCCAGTCAAGGTGGGGTATAGCATATTATAGCTTGGTCGTCGTCGGGTGATCGGGTGTCATATTGTCAATAAAAAAGTTGATGTTTCATCCATGAGCCCATAATCCAAAGTGATTTGTAGTTTGATGGAGTGATAGTAAGGGAGAGAAAAAAGTTGGCAGTTTGTCGTTTGTCGTTCGTGGTGACTATATGCGATGCGATGCGTGCCACGTTCTTGTTGATTGACTGGCTTAACTGCCGTTTGGCATGACATTCGTGGGGGACGACAGCCAAGAAAAAAAAGAGTTTTTGGGACACCAAAAAAAACTTCTTTTTTTTCTCGAATAAAGTATATTGCTTTTGCTATCCCAGATTTTCCAAAATAGAGTTGTACCATCAACATCATCATCATCATCCTCGCCATTCGCCATCATGACGATGATGATGATGGCATGGCAGGAGAAATTACTACAATCAGTTTATTTTCCCTGGAGGTTGTCTTCAGAGTCAAAACGAGGTGGTTGGTGGCGGTGGCAGTGGTGGAGATATGATGTGGTGGTGGTGGTGCAGTTAGTGCCAAGTCCCGGAGTGAACAAGATAATGACTTTGTTAGTAGTCGACGAGTCTTCTGCAAACACAACTTTTCCGCACACACCTGGAACACAATTTTTCCCCGTCTTTCTTGTCTGCTTATTGGGAAAGGTATTCGGAGGAATTGGCTAAAATTAGGGAATTTACAAATTACAATTAGACTTTCCCATGGCATTAATTAGGGGAGGTTGGAATCGTGGGAACTGGGGGAACGTGAGAATTCCTCCACTTGTTCCTCCACAAAACAAAATGTAAATGATCAAAAGGATAAGATTATAATTTCTAGAGGGTGAAAGAGGTGTTACGATGACTAATGAGAAAAAAATGTGTATATTTTTTAACCCTCATCCACGTTATTATAGTCACACATTGGTTTTCCCCCCGAGGTAAATGATTAAGTTCAACATGCCTCCAACATATATAAAGTTCAATTTGAACTTCTTTCATTTTTTTTTTAAAATTGAGCTCAATAAAACCCGAGAAAATCAACTCGTTTTTCAACTTTTCAATATTTTTTTTGAAGCTCCCTATACTACCTACTTGAAGACAAAGGGCGAAAGTTGACTCTTTGTCGACGAGTCGGTTTCCAAAAAAGGGAAATACGAAACAAGTCGCTGTCTTCTTGTTCTCTGTCTTCATCTCCGTCGTCTCCTTCTTTTTATATCTTTTTTTTCTCTCTTGTCAATTTCATCCTGATTTTCCTCCCGGAAAGAAAGATAATATTGACTGGAAGTGACTGACTGATGAGACGCGGAATGCATGAAGGACAATAAAAAGGAGACAATAGGGGGAAAATGGAGAGAAGAGTTTTTTTATTTTGTCCCGGAGAAAGAGGATATACAAACTAAAGGAAAACTCCATTTGTTAGGAATAAAAAAAGAGAATATATACACAAAATGGAAGTGACAAAACTTTTTCTCTCTCTATTCCTCCATGTTATTTTTTTTCTTTCTCATTGCAATTGCAACTCCTCGGCATGGAGGAGTAGTCGTCAAAAGCGATCAAATTCTCTGTATTTTCACCCAACCAGGACGAGAACAGGAAAAGGTCTTTTTTTCCTGTCGGGATAGATTTGGAATATAAAAAAAAGTAAAGTTGAGTTGAGAGAGATATTCCGTCTCGAGAATCAAACACGACATCAGAGGCAGAGATAGAAGGGATCAGATCAAGATCATGTTATCAAAAAAAGCAGAAAAAAAGTCCTCAATGGCCTATTATTGAGATCGTATTGATCAGCTCGGCGTGCAACCATCCGGACAAAATGTTCTTTTTTTGTGTGCAAAAGTCTCCAAGGAATTGTCTACCTTGTCGACAAAGACGAGAAAAAAGTCTTCTCTAAAAACGTAGTCTGGGCTCTAGTCTTCCTCTCCAAATAATGCCCCGTTAAAAGCATATGCCTTTTTGCCTGATAGAGGAGAGTTGGAGAAAGCCGGTGGTTCTGGGTTGACTTCAGGTGGCATCGACTCCACTTGGACTCCCATCCTCCGAAAATGAGATGGGGAAAACAATTGAAATTGTCGGAGGAAATGGCTCAGTTTAAAAACAAATTTGGTCTCGCGGAGGACAAATGAAGAGATGGGAGAAGGCTATTCCAGAAAATTACCGGGATGTTTCGGGGATTACTTTGGAGAAACTTTCTCTTTTTTTTGGAGGGTGATATTTTGGTAATTGGAAGGCTAAAAGGATCACTTTCGAAATAGGGAAATGAAGGGGTGTTTGGAAGGAATATTTGGGCTTGAGGATGACTATTTTTTTGAACGAGTTGAAACTCATTGTTCCAATTTCCGATCCATATGAACATGAGAGGTCACCACGACGGCTATAGGTGGCGGTTGGAGGTGAGGAAATTGAAAGAGCTTGAAGGGGGATTGCATTGGAGAAAACATCATGTTTCTGACTGTTGCGATGGAGGAAATGGGAAACAAATGATTTCCGTGGAAATCGTAGAAAAAGTGTGCATTTTATGGGGGGGTTGCGTGCAAGCACGAAGCAAAAAAAAACCAAAGAAAAGATTTTTTACAATGTATAAAAACCGCACACCTTTCAGTTTTCTGAGACTTTTCGACTTTTTTGCACTAATTGTGGGGTTGCATTTGGTTCCTCAAAAAAGGCTGAAGGTGTGTAATTAACTGATTTTTTGTTTTGTTTTTATTTTTCTTGCAGGCAGCATGGAAAGGTTGAAGACTCGCCAGCTGATCCCGTTTGAAAATTAACAAAGAATATGGCCCGGAAGCGAGAATTTCATGTGTACTAGTCTAGACATAAAGGGGGAAAAGAATATATTTTTCTTTTGGAGGAGTTGTAACATTTTTCGTGAAGGAGAGGGGTGGACTAGACTATAGTTTAAAATAGGGACTATTATGAGAGAGCGGAGTGGCAGTGAAGTGGTAGCCGAGCGGAACAATATGGTGACACCAGGTTACGAGGCAGGTGGAACTGGAGGTGGAAGCGGTCACCAAGATGCGGCCCTGGCGGTGACCGCATCCCAACCCATTATCCCCCCGAATGACGCTCAGTACCAGGATCAAGCCCAGTTCGAGTGTGACAAGAGGGCAGTTTACAAGTAAGCTAAATGTCAATAGTCATTTCATCATTTCTGAAATTTAAAATCGACGTCAACGTTAATTAATTCAACGCTTTTCGTTGGTTTTCGAACAGACACCCTCTCTTTCCATTGCTAGCCCTGCTATTCGAAAAATGCGAGATGGCAACTAGGTCCGCCTCGGAAACCCCGTTTTCCGACAGTTTTCATCATGATCTCGAGGTAAAAACAATAAAAATGATGAACTCAGGCTACACGATATTTCCCAGTGGGGTCCCATCTTTTTATATTTTTTCCCCGAGTTTTATTAGCGTGAATGATGGAAAAGTGACGAGCGCCTCTCAAACTGTTTGTCTTTTTGCCATGTGTTTTTCCAGGCATTTGTCCAGCATCAGGAGAGAGACAGGAAGCCGTTCTTGGCAAACGATCCTGAAGTCGATGGACTGGTAATAATTTTTTTTTCTTCTCAACTTCTTTTCTTCCACACAACCACTCTGCCAAAGAGATGATGTGTAATTCTCAGTTGGACTCCTTCCTGCTCCCATCATCCCGTGCTTACATTACGTCTATAATATTGTTTTTTTCTTCTTAGATGATCAAAGCCATTCAAGTTTTGAGGATCCACCTTCTCGAGCTGGACAAGGTTCAAGAGTTGTGTAAAGACTTTTGCAATCGCTACATTGCCTGTCTCAAGGGGAAAATGCAAAGTGAGAACCTGCTCCGGTCAGACTACTTTGATGGCGGTGGTGGGGGCAACAACGGGGGCGGGTTTGGGGGTGGAGCTAGTCTCAGCAGTAACAGCAACAGTCCACATCACTCCTTCTCGTCAAACGGGGACGTGTCCGTGTCACCCCCGATCCCGATGCACAATAACAATAATAATAACGGTCCTGTCTTCCTTCACCAGCAATACGGCGGTGGTCACGGTCACGGGGGCCACCACCACTCTCACCAGCAGGTCACCAGTCCTCCGCAGTATCCGAGGTCGGGCTCCCCGATCGACCAGAGTTGTCCGGATCACCAGACTAGTAGTGGGAACTCGTCGTCGAGCGTGAGTCCTCCGGTGGGGATAATTCATGGGGGGACGCCGCTCTCACAAATTGGTGCCAATACGTGTCCTCCGCCCCCGCTGTCATCCTCCTCGGGACAAGACCCGTTTGTACAAAGTCAGTGTGAAACGCCGCCGACCCCAAGTTCCGTTGAAGATGATGAGGACTATTTAGGGGGGAGGAAGAAGCCGAAGAGGGGCGTGTTGCCGAAGCATGCCACGTCAATAATGAGGTCATGGTTGTTCCAACATATTGTGGTGAGTATGAAAAATGAATTAAAGCATTCATTTTTGATGCCACTCATGATTAAAAATCCCATGGTGCTTGATTTATACTGAGAGTCCCAAACGCTAATCTTCTCTATGAAGTCTATAAACTTATATATTTGGAAGTAAATTTTGTGAATCGAAAGTAGTTTGGAAACGTAGCATGTGTTTTTTCTTGTGGAACAGCACCCATACCCGACGGAAGATGAAAAGCGGCAAATCGCTGCCCAAACGAATCTCACGTTACTCCAAGTGAACAACTGGTTCATCAACGCGCGACGGAGGATACTCCAGCCAATGTTGGATGCGTCCAATCCGGAAACACCAGCGCCCCCTAAAGTAATATGCAAATTCACTAACTTGGTAGACAATCATTAATTCAAAATTAATATAATTCAAATTTAAATGTTGACATTTTTTCAATTTTTTTGGCACCAGGTGAAAAAGATGAAAACCAATGGTTCGAAACCTGCCATGAAGTACTGGTCAGACAATATGCAATCTGGAATGCAATCAGGAAGCGGAGGTGGTCCCGACGGGTCGGAAAACGGGTTAGAGGACAACGACTCTGGGGACGAGTCTGACGATTCCAGCAACGACCCGCATGATCTCCTCATTGACAATAGTGACTCGTCGCAACAGTGAAACTTAGACTAAGAGATTTCGAAAAAAAAACAACAACTAATAATCCCATTTTAACGTAGTCAGTCCTTTTGAAACAGTTACGCTCTCTCAAATGACCTTGTTATAATAATTTATCCTGCAAGATATACATATTATATTATAATTATAAGCTTCACTTGAGTTCAAACCAATTTATTTGCTCAGATTATCCCATGCTCACAGTAAAAACTGAGTCATGATGGAATTCCACTTTACATTTAATGTCCTTATAGACCGTTAGTCAAAATATCTCGCAAAATATTGCATATTATATTATTATTATTCGCCTGTAAGCAATTCTCAAAGCAATATTTCAATTCAAAATACGGCATACGGAATATTATTAAGAATACAATATAGATCCAGGTACACAGAATATAATTGTTAGTTTACATAACAATCTTCAGGTCTATATTACTTTTATTTCGAGGATAAAAATAACCATGTATTTACACTACTGAACTAGTGGATTGTTAGGATGGTAGAAAAATCCGATTTTTTCTGTCTTTTTAAGGAAATGATGATGATCCGACTATACTACTCCAAACTACTCTCATGTATACGATGAACTCTTTGCCACAAAAAATCCACTACTCTTTGATGTGTAAAATGTTAGAAGAAAATATATATGTAATTTATGAATACTCAAGAAAAAAAATCGTTTATTTTTTGAGTTGAACCTTTCTTGAGATATATATATAAAACATTTTTAAGTTGAACTGATTTCAACTCCACTTGATGGTGAGAAAGCTACGAAAAATATAACTCATTTTACTAAAAAGGTGGATATGCAGCTCATATGTATGTGAATCATATACGAAGTTTTTATTTGTTTGGATTTTAGCGATCTAGCTTGTAAGTTTCAGCGATCACATTCCTTCAGATAATAAAAAAAACTTTGAGAAGTAAATGATAATTACCAGGTGGGATAGTAGTTTTCTAATTAAAAAAAATACTAGTTAAGCAACGAATGTCTTAAATAATTTAACACAACCGCGAACTTTACTCATGGAAAACTACAAACGGCTTTAATTCCTTCAATTTCGATACAAATATAACATTAATTTCATATTAAGGCAGCCAATATGAGACAACAAAATTACTACACCCCGTCGGACGTGCAGGCAGTCCGAGAGTCGCCCGGAATGCCTTTGTACCTCAAGGAATTGGGATTTTTATGACAAAATTTCTTGGTGTGATCCACCAAATATCCTGCACTATTAATCACCTTGTTGCAATATTGACACACTAGAGTTTTCTTGAGATGTTTGGTGTCCTTGTGAATCTTCAAACTGGGAGACTTCATGTACATGGCGTCGCACAGGTCGCACTTGTATTTGAACAACTCACTGTGTACAGTTTTCAGGTGGAGCTTCAAAGCCTTATCGTGAATCGCGCTGATACCACAAAACTTGCACTTGTATTTGCTCTCACGATTTCGCTCCGCGACTCGACTTTCCTTTGGATGGTTTCTACCGCGACTTAAACTAGCCTGACTAGAGTGAAAATGTCTGATATGATTACGCAGGGTATCGATGCTGGAGAATATCAATCCACAGGATTCACAAATTCTCTTCATCTTTTCGCCGTTTTGATGCTCCTCCAAATGGTAATCGTATTGGCTTTTGGAGCTAAATTCGGCCCCACATGTTGGGCAGAGGTACGGTTTCTTTTCATGGACCCTTTTAATATGCTCGTTAAGACTGCCTGATTGTGTAAATGTACTGTCGCAGAGGTGACACATTGTTAGATCAAAGCCAGTTTCCTCCGCGTGATTTGTCTTCATGTGGTAAAACAGATTAGAACTAGGACCCTCTTGGTGGCACAAATTACAGCGGAACCTGTTATCAGTTAGCTCTTCGCTGTTTTCCATAATATTATGATTTCTTTGGTGAACCTTGAAACTGGTGTCGACCCTTGTTGTGAAGTCGCACTTTTCGCATTTAAATTCAGACTCTACTCGTGGCTGATATTTTGGAACATGATGTGTATTCCTCATATGACTCCTCAAACTGTTTGCATTAGAAAGTGGCTTCTTGCAAAACCGGCAGTTGTACTTTGAGACTTGGTGTTTCCGTTGGTGCCACTCGTAAGCCTGTTGGCTGGCAGACTGATTGTCGCAAATTTGGCATTGGAAGGCTTTCTTAAGTTCAATTTTCTGTTCGTCCGACAGTTTCATCTGGTAT
The DNA here is from genome assembly GCA_036850665.1 of Dicranocentrus wangi. Taxonomy (NCBI): domain Eukaryota; kingdom Metazoa; phylum Arthropoda; class Collembola; order Entomobryomorpha; family Entomobryidae; genus Dicranocentrus; species Dicranocentrus wangi. The sequence continues at coordinate 23,744 of JAANSN010000465.1, read as the reverse complement.
GTATTTTTCAAGTGCTTTATATTGTCGACAGTATATTGTTTCCGGCGGGGGGAAACGCCACAACCTTTTATTTTGCCTGCAGCATTTTTAAGGTTTTCACCAAATTCTAAAGCTAGCTTCTTTTGGAGCTGATTGACATTTGACCCTTCCAACTTCCTTTTGACAGTACGCCTTCTTTTTAGCCCGAAAATAAACCCATGACCTACCTTCACAGGTGAACAAGGTGTCTTTTTGGGTCTACGTACAATTCCACGAGCGAAAGGAACAGAAATTTTTAGTCTTTCTAAAAGGAAACGAATTGATTGAAAATGTAGAAATAACTGAATAACTCACCTTCCTCTATTACGGCCTGGGCTTCCTGATGTTTTGCTAATCTTCTTTTTCGTTTCTCCAATATGGTTCAAATCTTCTGGGTCTGGTGGATTAGCATCACTCTCATCCTCTGAACATATCTCATAATCGGGATCATCTTTAGAGTTGTTTGTTTGTTTCCAGCTGCTTCCAGGTGTATTATCTTCAGGAGGGAAATCCTCCACGATAGGGTCGTCATCGCTTGAAATACGAACACTTTCATCTAACAAGGTTCTGGAAGTGTCTTCACTCTGTTTGACTTTCTTTCTGGGGCTACAATAATTAAAAGTAAAAATAAATGGTTAAATAATATATTTTAGTTAGCTGTCGTGCTGCTAGCCATTTGTAAAAATTGCATTCATATAATATAATTTTTAGTTCTACCTTGTTCGCCTCACTACAGATTCACTTGCGCAGCTGGGTCCAACGACAAATTCGGGATCATCATCATTCAAATCATTTGTGATTCTTTTTCCATCTCTCCTCGAACTAGTCCGAGATGTATCCGACCTTAGTGCGCCATGATCACTTGCAAGACTGTCAGAATCGGAGAATTCTTCATGGACCTTGACAGCTTTTCTTCTTTTATGTTGTCTTCTTCGTCCTCGTTGAGGTGGCTTCTTTGGTGGGATTGTGATATCTTTCGGATCCGTTGCTGCTTCTAGTAAAATTAATACAAGCGTTCATCAAAATCATTATCGTTCATTACACATTATCCCAAAGGTCACCCAGTAAAACTAGTTCAGTTTCACCAACCTGATCTCAGCCTCCTGAAGTAATTTCTGATAATCTGATGAACACTCAAAATGTTCTCAGCAGTACCGTCGTTCTCTGCCACTGTAGGACCTTCAATGGAAAAACTCTGCTCCAGCTTCCCCTTCAAAAGATCCTGTAACCTTTTCAACGACCCTTCCAATTCCACAATCTGCTGATGAACTTGTACTCCCTTCTCCACCAGTTGGAAGCACGACCCGCACACGGAATACCAATCCCTCGGACTCATTCCAAAGGTTGAAACCAACACCTTCTTGCACTCATCCAGCGGAAACTGGAGGATCCTTCTGAGAATAAAAAACGAGAGCAAATCCTTCTCCATAATGACATCTCCAAAGTGGTCCCCCTGAAATCTTGGAAGCAGCACCAGCTCCTCGTCGTCAGGTCTTAAAATTAGATCTAGGCAAATCAGGCACGGGGACGACGCCGCGGCGGTTCCCACCTGTCCGTCGTCGCCGTCGCCATCATCTTGGCTGTCCTCCTCCACCTCAACTTTCACCTGGGCATGGAGAAAATGGATTGGCCGTCTTGTGTCTTCAAAAGACCTTTCAGATGGGCTGGTTTCCGGAGAGCCACTCATTTTGCAAAAACCACTATTTAGGTAACGAATAATAAATTCGCTAATTGAACACATTGCCATTACCAACCACGGCGTTGCTCCACAATAATGAGCACCGCTTTGACAACGACATTATGCTAATTAGACTAATTACTGTCACATGATGCGGTTCACCAATGTTTGACATACGACATGCGACATTTTAATAAAAGTCAAAATTTTCAATAAATATTATTATGTCATATGTTGTCGTGTATTATGATGATTTTATGATTCTTCTAGCTAGAAAGGAAGCTACTACCTACATACCAGCTACCACTACTCGGACGGGGCATTCTGAAACAATCGGATGTATACTCTATCACTGACTGTTCGAAAACACTCTTCCTCGTTCGTTAGTAATGCCAAAATTAGTAATTGTAGTTTAATTTTGTAAATGGTTTACAAATTCTTTTAATTTAATATAGAGCCCCATCATTGTACTCCCACCAGCCAGAGGGTATAATTACTTGTGGAAAATTAGTAATTCTTAAGTGTACACTTGGAGGACTTTTAAGAGGGTTTTAATTTTAACTAACTTAAAAGCTCAATACAAATCTATGTCTACTTGCCTAACGTGAGCTGTTTTCTTCGAAATTGCATGCCGTCGTGATATGAAACGAATGTCTATAGATGCGTTCCATAGTTCCATGCTTTTTTTAGCGTTTTTCATACTTTTGATATAATTATAGTGTAATAATAAATGTAATAATATTATTTTTTGATTGACAGGGTATTTCTCCAAAATTCTTTACTTTTATAATTCGCCAAAGTAGGTTTGTAGGTATCCAAAATATAATATAAAAAATACTAAATAATATACAATATAAATACTAATAGGTCTATGTCTAGAGGTAGTACAATTTGGAAAACATGCAGCGAAGTTTTACACACATGATGTGCACATCGTGCGGTTTAATTCGGTATAATATATAGATTAATAGGTTACTTAGAGGGAAAGAATCTAAACTAACTGCCAGCAGTGGTCAACATTCCACGCATTTTCAAGCGCCAGAAGCTTGTTGAACGTGACGTTGTTAAAGGCTCTAAGTTGTTCCAGCTGGCGTTAGGACGCGGGACAATCATTCATTTCGTACATCATCGGCTTTTTGCAGTTGCGCGGGCACTGTCCATAGGTGATCTCGGAGCAGGACGTAACCACCCCCCCGGTGAACTTTCCAGACATGGATGAATCCAGCATGCCACCGCACATGCATTCAGAGATGAGGCACAGCATCCCGTGACACCTAGGTCCACGTCCTCCCACAGTGGCTTGACAGAACGAGTTACAAACATCAGCGCTTGTGCATGTGGTATCTGAAAAAAATGAACAAATCAACAGTCAAAATGGAGTAGAGAAAAATATATCTGAGTTTTGAAGTAAACGTTATTTATTTAATTTATATTATAAACTTGAGTACTACAGGATCTGCAGCTCGCCGGATGCAATGCAAAACAGTTCTGTGTTATCAGGTGTAAAATGTTTAAATACCTGCCTCTCCTCATGCAGGCTTTTTTCAAGTTTGCATTATCAAAGGTGGTGCATACATATTTGCAGAAATTCCAGAGTCATCCGGGAACACACCATTACACTGCGACATAAATAGGGGAACCGAAGTGTAGTAGCGGGTTCCCAACTGACCCTGTTGCCTGTTTCCTCCAAGTTTTTTTGTGGTCATGTTCACTAATCTTTCTTACACTGCTCGGAAATTATGGAGGAGCTGCCAAAACTGCCGCGAGGACTCCTGTTGTAGGCCAGTCCGGTTAATTTATTCGCATCGCTAATTGTAACCACTCAAAAAAATCAAGAGTCACGAGATGTAAAGTACATATATATATTATGTATGTGCCTTCTTCCCATTGGAAGTGTATCCCACTTCAGTCAGGAAAGGATGTGCAATACATATTATACTACATACTTCAGACACACCGTATAATAATTCCACGTCATACATTATTGGGGACTTGGGGATCAATCTCCACGCACACACCTGCATGGCAAGCAAATAAAAAAAATTATCATCTCTTATCTACAGATAACTTTTTCCCATGCTTATGTTCCCCATTCTGAACCATAAGTTACAAAACCTATAGCAGATTTTCACAACTTATGACACGATGAGTAGATGTGTCCACCCAGGGCCTAAACTACGGGGTCGCTGGAGGTCGCCCAGCGACCAGGCCGGGCCCCGAAGGGGCCGGGCCTGGCGTAGCCTGATCACAATAATTTCATTTCAGCAACTTAAGAAATCACTGGAGAGAAGTAAATAATTTTACGAAGGTTTTATTTCGCAGTGGCCCGGCCTCTTGAGCTTGGCCGGGCCACCTAATTTTGCGACCAGGCCGGGCCACCCCTAGTTTAGGCACTGTGTCCACCAATTATTACACGGTGACCTCCAACATGTACTTACCCTCAATAATAATACCTATGTTAGTCAACCTCAGCGAATGAATCATAATCTCTACGCTTTTATTTTACCAAACTGAAACTATGATTGAGAACAGTTATCCTCTAAAGCCAAGTGTATTTTGAGCATTATTAATTTGTCATATATGCAAATGGTACTCGCAATCAGTTATATATCATACCAAACTATATCCTGTTGTACATAACCCAAGATGACATCACCTGCATCCTGTCCATCACGTAACGTATGCCATGACATGACAAAAGTGGTGCTGGCAGCTTCGCGTTTCCTGTGTCTATCAGCGGAATATGTACCAAAAAAAATGAACATTCCTCGCCCCCCTCCGTGTCAGACAAATGGCCCTTGTCTCGCTTCTCATTTCATGCGTCCACGAGTTCAATACTCGCCTCCTCCAAACCCAAACTTTCACAACGTTTGCAATATGCTTACTAATAAAAACGGTGGCAGACGCTCTCATCGAGTTCGTCTCCTCCAAAGCCCCAAACTGGAAGCATATCCTGGTCCAAGCCGCCCTCAAACTGGCGTACGGACTCCTAGCTTACTTTGGTAAGCGACTAGCTCACTACCTCATTAAGAAGGTCATTCCTCCGCTCCCCTCCAAAGCCCAAACTGAGCTTGTCGAGGTGGTTGTCGGGTAGAGGTGGTGAGAGCCTTTAACTTCTCTAGAAAAAACCTTTGTGAGCTTGTGACAACGAATGAAAATAATGCGGTTGCTGTTGGGCGGTGTAAGAACCTTAATTGTTGTGACAGTCCCAGCGCAATCACTATGAATGAATAAGCACACACCAGGCGGATATTCTTCCTTAATAGCACTAACACTGCTGTACTGGTGGAAATGGTCCTTGCTCGCAAGTTTTTTTTGTATTTTTTACGAAATATCCGAATATTCCAAAACATGTATGATCGAACAGTACACAATACACATATATGGGCGCTTTTTTATGTAAAACACAGTCCTGCTTCATTCCATGATTGAGTAGTTTGTCCATCATCATAATATCTCCTGCCTCAAACCGGGGTTATCAATGTTTGAACATAGATTTGTTGCTTACTTACAATACCAACGAAAGGGTGATACTACTGATAACAGGTGTGCCCATTGTGTGTACGTTCCACGAGTGATTATCATGTGCCACCTCATCTCACAGGTAGACAGTAGACAAAGAACTATTCAAATGAGCAATTTCAGGAAAATGCAATCTTATTATATTATTATCTTATATAATCTTATTATAATATATGTTTTATGATTTATCTGTAGTGGCAAGGAAAATAGCTAAGCAATTTCAATTATTAAAATATGTTTCTTTCCATATCTACAAGTTTAAATGGAGAGCCTCTAACTTCCTACCGTGCCTAGTTCTTATTACCTGTTTTGATTCTGTTACTTGAAAGTGGGACGAGGTAGTGGGCAATAATGGCGATGTGTTAAGCGTGAACAAACGGGAACACTCCACTTCATTGGATAATTGTGAGGTTAGACACCCAATGGAGTAGAGGGTTCCAATTAGCTTCACGAAATTGGTGACGACAGTGAGAATCGTATTCCAAAAATATGAAGATAGAAACAACAAATAATTAAGTTAATTAAGTCTCCATTGAAACTTTTCCACCTGCCACCTTCAATATGGTGACCGTATAATTCATCAGTAAAAACGACCTGGGGGATTCCCACGTTTCACTCTTGCGAGCGACCCAAGTGGGATTATACTGGGCTGGGATGATGAGAATTACGAAACTGATACGAAATTGAGTGGATGAGATAAGCTTTATGTTGGAATGTGGTGATGTGGAAATATTTGCTAAATTCAGAGCTTGCTTGAATGCTATAAAATGAGGGTTGGGAAATAATATGGAATGAAGGATATGATACGATAAATCAAGCGATAAATGCGTGTCAATAATATCAGTAAAAAATGGCATGAACAGCGAAATTTAGAGTAGTACAACAGGTCTTTCCAATCCCGCCTCGCCTAGTTGCCACAGATCAGATGGACATGGACACCATTGGTATGCTTGGTCAAAATGCCATTATCAATCTGATAGTATTAGTAATTATGTACAAAACGATCCTCAGATTAATTGAACCGATAAACTCATTTCCCCATAGAATCTATTTGTAAGGCGTATTCTGAATTCTATACACGACATTTCCGATCACGGCGATCACACTTCCTAGCTCAATCTTGCAAGAAGAGTTCAAAATGGGAATGGGAAACCTGGGAAAATCATCAACCTATGCGTACCTGCAAGACCGACAGAATGGAAAAATGCCGTCGTCGGCTCGCATTGACAAAGCAACCGTGTGGTTTGTTCGAATATGTACAGAAATTGAATGGGCTTCATTTTTAGATATTCGCAGTTTTTAAGATGATATCTTGCTGCCTTCCTTCCTGGTTTTATTTAACCAGTATCAGTAAAGTACTTTGATCTTTTTGTCAATTCATGTTAGGATGTATTATTTCGCCAATAATTATTCCGCAATCAGCTTTGATTTTGATGAAACATTTGTGTTGACGGCATGCCTAACATTTATTATGAAATACACCTAAAATGCTACTGTGACCTTCTGGGATACGCCTTCCTGAATGAAGTACATGATTTTTTGCAAACTGTTTTTAGTTTTTACATATTTTCAGTCCTCCAAATGTTTGAACTTTAAAGTTAAGTCGAATGAATGTGGGGTAAATACAATTCCTACAGCATTCCTTAACTTCATTTTTTAAGTATGATGATTAATTTAGACGGAATATGGAATGGATGTCAGTTAGAAGAGGAAAGCACAGGAAGGTCTAAAAACCACGGGACTTGTATATATTTTTTTTTACTTATTTTCAACTTTATTAAACTCCACGATTACACAGCAACCACGAGTTTACAAATGCTAAACATCACCATAATGTATATGTGTTTTAATTAGTGAGATTGTGGTTTAAATTCACCTTACATTAATGAAATAAACTTAGAATCCAATCGCAAAATTTGTAAATTTGTTGTATCGATAAGCAAAAACAACTTAAAATAACTTTTCCCACACCAGTAAACAGCCTTACCACCACTGCCGGCACAATAATCTTATAGTTCAGCAGGATAATTGGGTTTAAGTAACCTAGTCAAATTATTTCGTCGCAGGAAGTCAAAACCCGATTTCATAGTTGGACAACTAGCTGCAGTAGCTGAGAGGTCTATGGTGTGACAGTTGCACGGACAACCGGGACCGTCTGCTGCTTCCGCGCAGGTCGTGGCGTAACTGCCTCCCCCCGCCGCCGCCGAATGTAGGTTTGTAGGTTGTTCACAGCATAAACATTCCTAGAGAAATAGAATAATAATAACAAGATACATTAAGATAATACTGCTTCTTCCTCTTCGGGTTCAGTGTGAAAATCCGCAGATGATTTCAAATTATCGGATACAATTAAACAAAACTTACGTTGTCTGAATTACAGCAACTGAACATGTAGGTGGCGGCAGCCCAGACGCTCGCGCCGTAGATGTCTTCACACGCGTTGGAACAGACTGGGTCGCCTTCTGCTCCAGCAGTACTACAGGGAGCCTGGAAAGAAACAGTAAATAAATTAACCTGTCCTGCTGCTTCTAATGATTGAATAGAGAGGTTTCCTAAAAAATAAATTAATTAGAAACTCTTTGCAAATTTGAATTGCTGTTCAGTTAGCAACTATCATCGTAAACTATTAATACCACTTACCGTATAGGAGTGCACAACGCTTACGACGCAGGCAAAAAGGATCCCCAGTCCCAAAACAAGCTTCGTGAACCCGGTCATGGTGTGGTAATGGAAGTTCAAGAGGTCCAAAATGGTTGAGAAATAATAAATTTAGGATAAAAGCCGGAATAATGTTGACAGTTTGAGAATGTTCTGGATTGTGATGACAGACGATGAATTTAAACGCCTTTTTATACGTGACGAAAAATGTGTGCGCCAAGCAAGGTACGAGCGTAGTAGGGAAGACGAAGAAATGGGACTTGGTATATTAAAGCCTAGTTTTAAAAAAGTACTTTGATATCCCGTGTCTCGTGTCTCCGCCGCATTCCTAAATGTTTAAAGCTTGATGCAAAGTTCATTCCATTCAGGAAAACGGTGTAAAAAACTAATTTTGGATTTTATATCCAGTCAAAATCTGGTTCAGGCTGGTTCAAAAGGGTAACGAAGGATTAGGATAAAAATATTGTGGAGTCAATAGGTGTAAAAGCTACTCTTTGAATAGACTTACTTGTTGAAGGTATACTGGCTTGCTGACCAAGGAGCTTATTAATGGTTGTGCTTATTGTGGTGCAGTTCACCCGCTTCTTGTTGTTGGTGCTTTTTAATATTGGTTCGTAGTTCGTATGTACACTCATTTTAAAGAATTTTTTTTATCAGCATTGGACATGGGTTTAGTAGACTGGACTCACATGAGAAAGCGTCATTAAAAAATCCAGTTACAGCCGGATTCAGGGATATCAGCGTGTACTTCAGCGAATACGGTAGGCAGAAATATTATGCTTCAGAAATGATAAATGCTGAACAGGAAAATGCAAGGAGTCATATTTAATTGTTAAGAGATGACCCATTTATGTAAAAACCAATGTAAAGAATGATTCTGAAGTATTCGGAACTTAAAATCAGTATGATTTTTAATTTCGCAATAAACAATTCCACCCCAGCAAAATATGATATCCAAATCAAGATACATTATATTGATGTCAGGAGTCAGGACACTACATCAACAATAGTATATTTATAATTAAGTTTCGAATTCGAAAAGATAGTTAGCAACTCACAATGTCAGCTTTAAAAACGTATTATAGTAACGTATTTAAATTCGTAAATTATAGTAAAAATGCTGTTTCACGAAAGAAATAATATTGATATTTAGCCTCCACACTTAAACTGGGCGACTTGGTGCTCGAAGCAATTACATGGACAGGGTTTTTTCGGTGAAGAGCCGATTTCGGCGCAGGAGCCGGCCATCTGCGTGACCGAGGTTTGAAGGTGCATGGGCCAACCGCAGCATAGGCATTTACTCCCATTGCAACATCCCCTCAGACCAACGGCTTTGCAGACGTCATCACACATGGTGGAAGGTGTCGACGGACAAAGAGTCTAAAAATGAGGAAAATACAGTTATCAACAAATTATTACCGTTTCAATTATCAGTTGTCGCATGTGAATAGTCAGAGCCGAATTGAAATTTACAATATTATAACTATAATCTATAATCTCCACATTTCCAAACTTACGATAGTCCCGATAGTGGTGGAGCCGGGCTCAACGGAGCTACTTATGTGGACATTGATGAAAAGGAGAGCAAGCGCAAGGAAACATTTGAGGGTCTGTGAGTTGTTGCCCATCTTAAGTTTTTTCCCCTTTAGTAGCGGAATGGAGCAATAGGACAAATATGATGTGATGAGCTCGAAAGGGATTTTATGAATGAGCTGAACTTCTCGCCTACGGCCATATTAAAAACCATCCACTTTTAGAGTCATCAAGGATAACCAAATATTGACTGGTGCAGTAGTGCAGAGTCCAACAATGGAACAAAAATGTGAGTATAATCTATCAATCAGCGTTACAATAATCTCGTCAGATTATGATTTTCTTTTTTTGTTAAATGATGAAATGAGTCGGTGCCATATGAATTGGTATGCAACAACTAAATATAGTGGGTTGGGTAGCAAATAATGAAAATTGCAAGGTTTATTCAATCCGAGAAATGCCTTAAAATGTTCACTATTATTTCATGGAATAAATAATGTGAATTGAATTTATTACCCAACTATTTTACGACAAGAACATTCAACTAATAAAATGAGCATCATCTTTGCTGTAAGCATCAAATCCGAATTCGACTGTATCAAAAATTGCAGTGACATTCGCAGCTCGCATCTCCTCCTCCTCCAGGTGTCGGGAACTGGCAGGACAGTTTGCCGTCGCAGCCCCAATTTTAATACAGTTACACGGGCAGGGTTTCGGGTTTGTTCCAACTTGAGTAGGTATTTGACTGCATTGCCAGGCCAGGTTTGAGCCCCAGGTGCTGAATGTAGAGGATATTCCAAGGCAGCAGAAACACGCGTTTCCGTCACCCACGCCGGGCACTTGGGCAGGTCGGCAACATCCGGTCACGCAGGTGCCGTAGAGGGATTTGCACTGCGCGTCGCATTTTGGTGGATTCGAGGTGGTTTCACAGAATGTCTGGAAATAAATGCAAGTAAAAAAAATTAAAGGAAAATCTGAGAGGATTTGATTGAGATGAATAAAGTATATTATAAAAAATTGATCTTACAACAGTAGATTTTGGAGGTTGTGGTACACCAAACTCGTCAACTTGTGCTCCGGAAGGGGTAGCAATATCGTTAGTCACTTCGCCACCGCCGGCAGCCACAACGTCCGCATCTGAACGCCGTTTAGGATGAGCCCCTCCGCTGGAAACGCTCCCTGAAGCTTCGGCATTGGGGCTGAAGGAGGACACCACCATCAGAAAAGTGAAGAACAACTTTGAAAGCCCCATTTTTACCTGGAGAGAGAAAATGTGCAGAAGAATGTCGCGAAACAGGAATAATTGTTGGAGTGATGAGCTGATAGTCTTCAAGGGCACAATCAGCTTTTACTACCCAGCCAGTTCTTTTTTTTAAACAAGCTTGGACCTTTTTTTACAGAAATAGCATGTACCAATTTTCTTGTCGGTTGGTCCCCTTTTTCTCAAGTACAAAATCATAGCCAATAATGATTTTCAGGGTATAATCTAGGATCCATGAGCTGATACAGATAACCAGTTGAAACAAGTTTTTAGCTCAAAAGCTCCTTTTCATCCAATTTTTTAACGGACCCGAGTTGAAAGGGTAACTTGCTCAACACAGACAGAAAAATGCTTTATAATTTCGTAGCTTCAAGTCAACTCATAAAAGCTTATTTCTAGCAACTTATTTTCAGCAATATGATCTCTAAAATATTTAGTCTGGGAAAAGGGTATGGCTAATAAATAATGAATGCCATTCATATTGTTACAATTGCACTTTAGATATATGCCATGCTAATCCTACCAAGCTGCAAGGCAATGGACTTGTGGCTATTTTAAAACACACACTCAGTTTTAAGGGTTTTTGTGACCATGTTGGACGATGAACTAGACTGGTCTATCTGACAAAGCTTCATTCATTACGAAATCCAGTTACGGCCGGATTGCCAGGGTAAGTACGTACTCCAATCAATACTGAAAATATAAATTATGCTTCTAAAGAGTAAAATGTGATGAAGGAATAAAATGCAAGGAATATTTGCATTTTACTCCATGTAAAGAGCTAATTAGAATTTTTAAAATGGGCTGTAATTCGAGCAATATGACTTTGACATGCCTTAGTTAACTTGATGTGAGGTTCTGGGACAACAATAATATTTTATGATTATATTTAAAATCGAGAAAAAAATTCTTCCACTAGGTGATCTGATGCTCGGAGGACAATTAGGTGAATAGGGATTTTGCAAAGGTGACCCTTCAATCCAGAGGCTTTGTAGAGGTACATCCGTTTTGGTGAAAAGTGGAGACTGGCAAAAATGTCAATCGAAAATTTCCTTTAGAAGCGGATGGGGATTGGAGCAAATAATGACTACTACTATGCAAAAATTTATGAATGAAGTAATGCTTCCTCCTGCCTGGGCCTGGGATCATGTTTAAACTCCTTTGAGCTTAGAAAAAATCATCAGGTTTCTGTGATATCCAATTTTGGTAAATTATAATGTGCTCTGGTCATGAGTTGATACGTAGCAAATAATTATAGTATACATACAAAAAAAATTTACCATGGGAAGACGGGTGCCAATCATTTGGCGAAAATATTTATTGCATAACTAGAAGACGACATTTTTTCCTGAAATGAAGTTTAAGCTGTAAGGTTCAAAATCCGAATATATCAAAAATTCCTGTGACATTTGCAGAGACCATCGCTTCCCGATCTCTGGAACTGGCAGGACAGCTAACCACCCCACCCGTAATTTTCATACAGTTACACGGGCATGCTGCCGGGCTGGTTCCAGTTTGAGATGGGATTTGGTCGCATTTCCACGCAATTTTTGAGCCCCATGCGCTGAACGTCTGGGCTACTCCAAGACAGCAGAAACAAGCCTTGCCTACATTCGAGCCGGGCACTGTGGCAGGTCGACAACATCCAGTCACGCAGGAACCGTAGAGAGCTTTGCACATGGCGTCGCATTTCGGTGGATCTGAGGTGGTTTCACAGTATGTCTGAAAAGAAATGCAAATACGAGCAACTTTGAGTAAAATGGTTTTGAGCGGATTTGAAGAGAAAAGACTTGGTTAGATTGTAAAGTATAATGTAGCGTTTACAATGGTAGTTGTAGTTCGTGTTGCACCAAACACTTCATCTTCTATTCCGAAAGCGTCAGCAAAAGTATTAGTCACTCCACCACCGCCGGCAACCGTAACGTCCCCGTCTGAACTCCGCTGAGGATAAACCCATTCACTTGGAGAAATCCCTTCCAGAGCATCGGTGTTGGGGATGGTGGAGGTCACCATGAACAGGAAAGTAAAGAATATCTTGGAAAGTGCCATTTAAAAAAAACAAAGACTCGAGAGAGAAAATGTAGAGTGTTGAGCTGAAAGTCTTGAAAGCTTCTCAACTGCACAAGTTTTTTTTTACGAAAGTCTCAACTTTTTTTCGAGCTTTTCATTCATCAGAGAGCCCAGTCTTTAGAGTGGGTAATCTGGGCTCAATGAGCTCTTGCAGGAAACCAGTTGAAACTGGTGACTGGGTTGGGTTCTCGCTCAAGGCTCGAAGCTCCTTTTTCATCAGATATTGGTGCAGAGACCCGAAGCCAAAAAGGGTTCTTGCTTCTCACCAAACAGGGACCTGCAATACAACAACATAAAAATAAGGTCAGAAATAGTTTGTCTGGAAAAATTATTGTGGGGAATAAAATTGTCATTCATTAGCGTAGTTAGTTGTTCACTTTTGACTCCATGTTATATGCCGGTGGCTACAGTGTCGGATCGTAAGGCTATACCTGAATGTGTCGCATGTTTGAAAAGAAACTGAAGAAAATCCATTTTTATGGGAATATGAAATGCTATAATTGCTATTCGGTGAAGAGAATGGGTATAGAGTTTGGTTGATTTAAACAAAACCTTTTTTGCTAAAAATTTCAAAGTTGGTTTCATTTACATGATTTAATAGTATACCCAGGAAAAAACCTATTTGCGAATTGCATAATATTGTTCCAAACAGCAGTGGACTAGAAACTAAGAACTTCGAGGAATGAGATTCGGGGAATGATAATCATGATAAAAATATGAGTTACAATTTGATGCAAAAAATGGACAAATGGCTGGTTGATCAGCATGCTTATAAAAAACGGAACCTCGTTAAACTGAAAATTCAAGGCAATTTGTCACGTTTCTTTATTTAACAAGTTAACCAACTTCAGCAAGTTTTAAATATTAGTATTGTATGCCGTGTCAAAATTAAATCTTATTATGAAAGGCATTCTATTTCAACCCACTTTTCTCTACAAAATTACTTATGCTTAGGTTGAGCGCAACTGTTTAGGACGATTTTCTGCTCAATTACACGGGCAGGGTTTTTGCTAGCCGGATGGTCCAATCTGGCTGCATGAGCCGGCCATCTGGCCAGTTTCAGGGAAAAGGAATTTGAGAAATTCGCAGCATAGGTAAGCATTTACTCCCGTTGCAACATCCCCCCAATCCAAATACCTGGCAGAGGTTGTTACACTTGGCTGGAGACTGACACAGACTCTAAAAGTGATAGGGAATAAAATAAGGTATAATAAATAATTGTGCAATCTAATGTGCATAATAGCGTAATGTCATTCGAACCCAATCATGCAAAATACATATGATATATGCTAGACAACCCATTTTCACTGGTCCAAATTTGAAAACTTACCACGTTTCCGGAGTCTAGCGGAGCTGGCGTCAAAAGAACAAGGACAAGGAGTGCCAGTAGGGACAACCATTTGAGTTTTGCCATAATGTTTCCTCTTCGGAATCACATCGAGTGGAGCAAGGGAAGGAGGAGAAAGGGTGCGATGAGCCCAACGCACAACGTAAATGAGTGAACGTAAGAGTGGTGAGCCTACGACAATGTTTGAGTCCGTTTTCATGAGACCGTGTGGTGGAGATAAACGGTGAATTCCTGATGAAGGAACTTAAGTGAGGAGAGTCATTTAACCCTAAGGTTTTCCCAGCCAGATTGGCAAGCTTAAGAAGCGAAGAAATCCTGCGAGTCCGCAGTGTGAGTGTTGGTATACGGGAAATTATGGCTAGAATTATGGAATGCCTTAAAGACGTGTAGAAGGGGTTTATGAAATGAAACCTAGAATTCTTGGAACATTTGCCTCCCACAAACAATTCCTTGGGCTCACTCGTGTGGGTGGAACAGCATTGAAAAACATATTATAATGATATAGTGGTTTAGAGACTTTTTGACGTAATAATGCTAAGGTTTTTATGGTGAAATCGCCTGGACTAACAGCACACGCATGTCGCTGATGAATACATTTGGAAATGTCCATTTTCACTAATTTAAGAATAAATGCGGAGCGGTAAAACAATCGGATTTTTTTTGGCATGGGTTCTTTTTTGTGTGGGGTTTGTGAAGGAAGCTCAAATCAAGTCAAGCTCAGTGACAGAAATAGATAGAATAAAGGACCAATATTTTGAGCCTATTCTTCTTCTTCTTCGAGAAAAGGTTAGTGGACAGGGAATAATGACGGAGCCTAGGATTTTGCTTATAATCTGGGATGAACGAGCTACTTGATGTTGGTACTTAAGTTTGATCTAATAATAGATCTAACAATAAAGTAATACCCAAAAATAATTTATCTGGAAAAGGGGTAGTACATTGGAGAAATGAATTTCATTCATTGTGTATTAATGTTCCTCTTGCGAAATTTTGATACAAAAAACTAGTCATATACGTACAGCAAAAGAAAGTCGGTCAAGTGGGACGATGAGTGACAAGTTGATGCGACAAGAAAAGGGATGGATCCTAGCAAAAAGTTGCGTAGACTCTACAAAAGAATTGGCGTAAAACTAGCAATATGAGTGGATTGGAAAATGGGAACAAAAGTTTTTGATAGAAAATCAAACCATGCAAATTTTCGCTTAAAAAGTTTTAAAAATCATTTATAGGTAATAATATTATATATTTGTAATAGTGATGATAATAATTTAAAATACCAATGTCATTAAAGATGAAAAAAACAATAGCGCACATTTTTGTCAGGACAGAAAGGCACACTTAGCATACCAACAAAATAAAATTAAATTAAAGTTCACGGAAGGAAGAGAAATCCAGGAGCTGGGGGTTGAGCACAGTAGCGGTGATATTGAGATTTTGGAGGATTCTAGTGGCATCTTTGCTTGGGGCGGCACAGGTCTTTGCCTCTGTCCTTACTTGCACAGGGTGACAGTTGCAAGGACATGCGGAACCGGCTCCCAGTGACGGAGAAGTGCAGTCGGTGGCATACGGTCCAGCTGACTGTAAAATGCTTGGACTCATTTTTTCGCAACAGTAGCATTGGTACTGTAAAAGGGAGTTAAGCGCATTCGGGAGGAGGTGAATTTCATAAATTAAGTGGCTGGAACAACCCCAAGATTACAATAACTTATCGTTTAATTGGGATTAGAACATACCGATTTTGGTGTGCAACAGCTGAATACAGTAGGGGGGCTGGTGGCGGCAGCGGCAGTCCACTTGGATCCATAAATGGTCGCGCACGCAGTATTACAGTTACAATTGCCGGTAGGGCTATTGGGATCGCATGTAACTGAAACATACTGAAGCAAAAAGATCACGTTATATTTTCAAAATTGCTCTCCGAAACGCTCAAAACTGAAAGAATGGTGCATTTTTGGAAACGAATTTCCATGCAATATAAGCTCTCCGGATCACTTACATCCCCGTGCACCGGGACTACAGCAAGGGCAAACAACCCCAACACAAACTTTGTTGAAGGACCCATCATGGAATGAAGGGGGAAGAAACGGGATCCCGTTGGCAGAAAGGCAAAAATATATAATAATATTCGGATGAGATGAGAAAAATTTGTTGGAGCTGTGGAGTTTCTCCTTCAGTCACGATGGTGAAGGGCTCGGCTGGCTTCCTTTTGGGAAGTGATCATTAGGTGATGCGTGGATGCACCTTTTTATATTCACAAGATAAGAAGTTAAGGGTAGCAGCTAAAAACTGCGTAGATGTCATTACCCCTGTGACTAATAGTGAGTGACTAACTGCTCCAGTCCAGTTCAGATGATACGATGCGGAATGAAAATCAATTGTTCTTTGTTTTTACTTGAAGTGATAGTTAACGGTATAATTGTATTTATGCTGGCTTGGTTAAAGGGCATAATAACATACATTATAATGACTGAGCTGAGAAATAAAAATAAAACGATACTTTATTCTATCGATAACTATATGAATTTATTTTTAGCTTTTTAACTCCTGTTACTCATTGCTTCAGGATGGGGTATAGGGTAACATAACCAGCTATAACCGAATCGAGTAGGTTTTGGAATGAAAGGATTTAGTCAACATCCGCGATATGAGCATTATTGGAGGGATTAAACTTTTGAAAATCTATTTTAGGGGATGTGATGGCATATTGTTTTGACTGGCACAACATCCCATACCCCATACATGTCCTGTTCATCATTTTGATAAAGTGAGACAATTAATGAACACCTTTGTACATGGGATGATGGGATTTGTTATCCAAAATTTTTCATTCAACGCAATGACTTCCTGCAACACCAGCTCAGCAGTATAGCATAGCGTAAACGTATGTATGTAGAGGTGACGGGCGGATATATGTCACCGAATTGCACAAAAAGGGAAACAAGAGGTAGCCCAGGGAGATATACTATGTATCTGTAAACTACTTTACAGTAGTTCTCCTCCCTGGAGGTAGCCTACCTCATCAATAATGGAAAATGTGATGAACAAATACAAATACCTAACAAAGTTGGCAAAAAAATGTTTAAAAAATCAAAAGGATGCTTTTATTTATAAACTCAATAATTAACATCAAAACTACCATATCATGTATTTCATTTCATTCTAAACTTGTCACTGGCTACATAATATTTGAATTAATGTATCGGATATAAAATCGGAAGCATTTTCAAACTTGATGTATATATTCAGTTAGTTTAGGAACAAGTATTTTCGGAAATTTGCTGCTTTAAGCAATTACACGGGCATGATTTTTGCGAGGCGGACGACCCAATCTCGCTACACGAGCCTGCCATCGGGGTACCTCCGGCGGAAATGTATTTTGGCATATCGCAGCATAAGCAGTTATTCCCGTTGCAACATCCTGTCATTCCGAAAACGTGGCAGAGGTTGGTACACTTGGTGGGCGGTTGACAGATAGTCTACAAGGAATGGGGAACAATTGACAACAAAATAAGTTTAGTGTTTTAATATAATATATATCAATGCGCATCTTCACACCGTAGCCAACTGCAAAACCATAAATTTCTAGAAAAAAAAATCTTTTTTCATGTTCATCCTCTTACATTGTCGTTGGCACAAGTTGAGCTACTCACAAGCACAATGACAAGGAGAGCAAGGGCGGCGGCGAACCATTTGAGTGGCTGGTACTGGGCCATAATAATGCGTTTCAGAGTGTGGACTTGTGGAGTGGGGCAGAAGAGGAACGAGAAAAAAGTGGTGTGATGAGCCCAAACTGAAGTTTATGAATGAAAAGAAATTGTAAGTATGCATGCTCATGATGACAAAAGTGTTTCAAGGTTTTAATTGTCAGTTTTCATGAGTTCCTCCTCCGATGTGGAGGTCCATGAACTCCCGCTAATGGAATAAGTGAAGGATGATGGAGCAAATTATGCCTAGAATTTTGAAATTGATTGACCTGTGAAACACGGATGGAGAGGTGGTGAGGTGGGAATGTCGCCTCTGACCTCTGGGGGTGCAAGAGCATTGGAAAATCAGTTCGGACATATACGATTAAGTTAGCAGTTGCGGAGACGCCGAAGCTGGGGGACTTGTACATAAGTTATTTGTACATGAGTTTTATGAAAGAAAGTCACATTTTTTCTTACCTCTCAATCCCAGCATTGCTGGTGCAGAAGTTAGCTCTTAACTTTCGTGAGAGAAATAGAATTGAATGGGGACCAATGTATTTTGTGTCGGCTGGTCGACTTTTTTTTTCGAGAAAGGGATAATGGACAATGGAAATGGGTTGTCTTACGAAGCCCAGGATTCTAATTATAATCTGGGATCAATGAGCTGTTGCAGTTAACCAGTTTGAACAAGTCAGAAAACATTTTCCTCTGGGAAATGTAAAAATTGTAATATCGTCATGCTTGCTCCTTATCCGAGAGGCTTACGATTTAATAGCTCTCGAGTACCTTGTGCGAGCCTTATGACCAAGATGTTGCGTTAAGATAGTAAAGTGACAAAGGGCACCACCAGAACTAACTGGTCGTTATTTCTTTAGTAGTAAAATTACGTACTCCAAAAGTTAATATATAAAAATTCCGAGTTTCACCCTAAGCAGCTTTGGGATGATAATAAATCCTGTCGTGAGACGAAATACTTTTGAAAACTTAATGCTCTGATGATTTGACTTTCCTCATCGTTCTCATCATCATCTCATAGGAAAATTACAACAGATTTTGTGCTGGTCCATAAATAAAGCAGCTTTTTATTTTTATGTAATGTTGTTGGAATTTATTTAGAAGACGGGGGTTTGAGAACAACGAAATATTAGATTGACTTGAATAAGGTTGGCTTATTTGTAAATTATAAAACATGAGCTAATTCAAGCTCCCCAAACATGGTATTTACCGAGGTGGCATTTGAGCCTCGGTCCTCCTCTCGCGAATTGCAAGTAGAACTGCAGCTAGTCCGCGGTCCAGTAATCGTCACACAATTGCAGGGACATTTCTTTGGCCCATTTCCGGTTTGCGAGGGTATTTGTCCGCACTGAGAAACAGGGGTTCCACAGGCGGCACGACCGTTGGACCCGCCGCAGCAGAAACATATGTTACTACTACCACTTTGTCCGGAGCTGGGAACACAGCATCCAATACCACCGCTGTACAGGATTTTGCACACAGCATCACATGTCACTGCCGAGGGCTCACAAAATGTCTGAGGAAATATGACCACATTTTAGACCGGGATAAGTTTGAAGATGTTACAGAATTTTGGCTTAAAATGAGACCAAAGCAAAGGTGAAACTTACGAGAGATGAAAGGTCAGTGCGTTCGCCTGGATCAGTCCAACCACCTCCACCGTCGTTCCAGCCTCCTCCGCCGGTATTCCAACCACCTCCTGCGCCGTTCCAGCCTCCACCAGCGCCGCCACCACCAAAGCCTCCTCCTCCGTGAGCTCCTCCGCCGCCACCCCAACCACCTTGTGCTCCACCACCGCCACTCCCACCACCTCCTCCACTATTATCTCCCCATCCTGCAAGAATGTCGAGTTCAGAACCAACAGAAGCAATTATCCCACTCACTCCAGAGTCACTAGCTGCACCAGCGACACTCAAATTGCTATTCCCAGCACTAGGAAACATTCCACCTGAGCTGGCGCCGCCAGGTCCAATTTGATGAGCTCCACCTGCTGGACCACTTCCTCCTGCTCCAAGACCACTTCCACCGGAGCCAATTCCAGCACCGCAAATTGGCTCGATGAAGCACACAGTTAGACCAACTGTGAAAAGAGCAAAAATGATCATTTTTCTGCGTTCCATTTTCCAAAACTTCTTCAGAGACGCCAAATATGCTTTCAAGTTCTCTCCAAGTGTATCCCTTAAAATGCGAGGCAGAAGTAGCAACTAACACAAAACATTTTTCTTGATGCTTGGCCACTGTTTGTCCAGAGGACCGCATACCCAACGCACTTTAGAATGGGTTCACATAGGAAAATAGACTGAGCTAGTTCTTCATCAATAATTCAAGTTGCTTTGGAGGTAACAGTTGGGTTGCTCTTCATTTGGGGGCATTGACATTCGGTGAAAGTCAGCTAATTTTAGTTGGCTATTAGCCTGAAGCATAAGCATAAGAATAAGAAACCCTCAAAATGGGTTCTTGGAAATGTACAGGATTGAACATTATGCTTGTCCCTCTTTGATGTTCATTACGGTTATACTTACCGTGTGGGCTAATATAAAACTCACACAAAGTTGATATTCCCCTTGTCTGACGGTTCTACTTTTCTTTAATAATGGACATAAGTAGGATATTATTTTATCCTTTAATAGCCTGGGATTTAATGGGTTCTCCGGTGGAGGCTACTGACCTAACTCGAAAATCACATCGACTTCTAAACCGAACCACATGGATAACCATGAACGAACAATTGGCGGAGGAACTTCTGTTCTTCATCAACATTGCATACATATAAAAATGCCAAAACATCATTGAGAAATGTAGTGACACATCATTTAGCTGGTAAGAATAAGAAATCCAAAAACATGCTCATTTTATTTTAGAACATTGGCATCCCAGGTTATGCACATTCCAAAAAATTAGGAGCTTTTTTTCTTAAAACATCATTGAGAAATTTAGTGACACATCATTTCGCTGGTAAGAATAAGAAATCCAAAAACATGCTCATTTTATTTTAGAACATTGGCATCCCAGGTTATGCACATTCCAAAAAATTACGATTTTTTTTTCCGCAAAAAAAATTAAAATGCAGCACCTGATTTCCCACTTTCTAGAACATTGAAATATACGTCCTATACCCATTCAAAATATCAAAGGAGGTATAATATTACCTTATAAATATAAAGGAGGCATTTTTCTATACCTACAATACCTATATTTCTATTTCTAATAATAATACACAACGTACCACCCACCCCACCAAGGCTATGAGGGAGACAAGTACGCAATGCCTAAAAACAACCTTAGCATAAAAAATACTTGCTCAGTCGACAAAGTTCCATTGACAGCTTCGCAACAACCCTCCACCACTTGTCTCCCTTACAAAACCTCTACCATCCAAGCACCTGCATCTGATCTACCTGAGAAACCAACCACCATGGGTAAACTAGCTGGCATCGTGATCATCCTCGGAATCCTGAGTGTCCTGCAGCCCTCCCTTGCTAATTATGTAAGTATTCTTATCATGCCACCATTCAATGTATATTCCACAACGAAAAAAATACTTTGCAGGTGATTTCAGTCTAAAAATCAAAATCAAATGTATAACAAAATTTTTCTTGTTCCCCAGATTTCCTGCAATAGCGACTACTTTTGCCAATTCGTGTGCTCCTGGGTGTTTGAAGGCACGCTGGGTTATAATCTGCCAAACTACCAGGGATGCTGTGTTAGTGATTCAGGGGTCGGGCCGGAGGGAACCTGTCGTTGCTGCTCCTTCCCACAAACCTACATTCCCGGAATGGACGGACCAGTGTCGTGCTCCGACATTACTGCCCACGGATGCCCCTCTTGTACCTGTGTGACTCCAGAGATGAACCCGGGTCGGTGTGACGATGTAGTAGTAACTGGAGGCTGGAAGGCCAAGAATTCTACGGAAAATGAAATTCAGAAATGGTGATACACGGGTTTGCATTCTAATTAGCAATAACTCGCAATCAGTTTTTTTCAATCGTTAACTCCTCTCGGATTATCAAAGTATGATATAATAAATCTTATTTGCGCAATTTTATTTTGTATAAAAGGAACAACTCGAATTGTTTTTGAGATTTGAAAGCTGCGTCCGTAACTTGTGCATATATTTTTAATATAGCAAAAACCATGATCGTCATATACAAAAATTCATACACTCATACTCATTTTATCCCTTATGGATTTGATCACATAATCAAAACGAGATGAACCCATCTCCGGCATTCTACGAGACATAAATATTATTTATCATCCTTAATAAAGGTATTTTTGCTAATGCATCTTTTCAATTGCAACGAAACCTACCTTGCTCATACATCATATACAACAGTTTTTGTTGAAACGCACATTTACAGTACTCATTATCAAAATTGCATCCTACGATATAATATAATATATGTATATGGTACTAGATCGAGAGCTCCTCCTCCTCTTCCATTTTGGTCGCAGGTCGCAGCTTCCCACTTCCCATTCATTTTAGCGGTCAGTGGACTTCTTGTGTACTTAAGCTAAAAAGACTGAACGAACCCTTGAAAATGCAGTTGTAGTTTGGGACAAAGGTATACTTTGTCAATTTTTAGGATCATAGTCGGTCCCCGATAAGTAGACCTTTTTAAAATGCGGCCATGCGTGCCCGACTTCTGAAACCTGTCGCTTACCCCCTGTGGGTTGTAGAAATAAAAAAATAAAAAATGGTTTTTAGGTAGCAATACATGCAGAAAAATATTTAGAAAGAATGAGTTGTGTACAAAAGGTGGATAATTATAGATAGGTACGCTTTGGATTATGATTCTTTTCAACTCAAAGGAACCTACTTCACGGATCACAAAATGTTCACAATCCTACCCTTTTCTCACTTTTATTAAAACCAAACTAATCCAGGGCAATAGGTTTGAGAGCAAAAGGCTTAATTTGCTTCCACATTTTCCATTTAGACACCCTCATCACAAAGAAATGTAAGTGTGAAAATAGAACAACCTGGCACCTGAGAAAGGTTTTCTTAACAACCACGATATAATATAGGTACGCATTTTGTAAATCCTCCCAAAAAAGTCTTGACCCAAGCAAGGCCAAACTGTTTTGTTGCAAGCAACAACTGGGAAACAGGTGGGTACCTTAGCAAAAAACGACCATCGGGCTAAAAAAAGTAGCCAATTACAGAAGGGCAGGTAAAGGGGGAGAAGTGACAAGTATTTTGATAGCCACTTTTGAGGAGTATACTTCCTCGAGCCAAGGGAACATTTCGCTCATTCTCAAACTGAATCTGAAAGGAACTACTTGTCTTTTCTCTCTCTGACCTTTTCTCCCAAAAATCATCTCGTCTCAATCCACCCTGCCACAATGAGAGCCCTCGCAGCCCTGGTTCTTCTTGGAGCATTGGCATGTTCCATGGCCCAGTTGCCACCTCCCCATTACGTAAGTGTCGCTCCATCATTTTTGCAATCTTTTTAAAATGTTAAGGCATTTGGTGAGATGTGCTTGTAAGCTGGTATTTTCCGGGTAAATCTTTAATGAAACTTTTCTGTTTTTTTATTTATAAAACTTGTAGCTCCCTTGTCTCTACCCCGACAGTGAAGTGGACATCCTCTGCCAACTCTCCTGCTACGAGGCCTACGGAGCCCAAAACGGTCTGACTGGATGCTGCATCCGCGGTCCGGAAACGGTTTTCACGGGTCTGGGCACCTGCCGCTGTTGCGTCCTCAAAAACCCGGGTCCCAACGAGCCTGGCCAGTACTACCAAAAGTGTTCTCAGATTCCTGCCGGAGACTGTCCAACGTGCTCTTGCCACCGACCCACCGTGTCCCTCACCCCGTGTAACGAATATGATCCTAGCCGCCCCAGCCTTCCACCTCCACCCGGATGGAAATTTGGAGTCAGGGGAAATCAAACTGTGGGAGGTCCTTTGGTGTATGCACAATATTCTGAAAATGATTTACAAACCGTGATGGA
>JAANSN010000464.1:0-58563 GCA_036850665.1 Dicranocentrus wangi | reverse complement strand
GGCCACGAATAATTTGAGGCAAGCCACAAATACAAATCGAGTTCCCTCCCGAACCGCACCTGCCAGTTTGAGTCTAGACAGTGACGACGTGGAGGATCACAAAACCGGCGATAGTGTTTTAATTAAAGTAAAGCCTTTTTTTAATAAATTACCTGCTAATAACGTTTGTCATTTGGATTTTCGATATTAAGTGGAGTCTTCCTTTCAGAAATTCGAAGCCAACGACCACGACGATTTCACGGAAAACTATTTCAAGCCAAAACGGGCCACCGAGTTGCTAATAAAGGCACAACAGGATGCAAATCGTGTCATCAGTAAGTGGCAGGGTAAATTGCAAAACCAGGCATCAAACTTGTGTATTTAACAGATTTTACGGGTTTATCGAGCATGACAAAAGCTTTGCAATGCTTTCCTCCGGAATGCTCTATACATACTTATTATATATTTAACACTTGCTTGCCTGACTTTTGTAAGAATACTCTTGACATTTCACGCCGCTAGTAGACTGTACGCATTATTCCCCCATATTTAAATGCGGAATATTTACTCTAATTTAATGCCATTTCGTTTGTAGATTTAGCTCAAAAAGTGAATGGCTCAAATGGGAACATTTACTCCAGCTGGAATAACAATCATGTAAACAACTTTAATAACAAAATTCAATCCAATCACCACTCCTGGGGGCCATCTCCTGTACAAAACGGATGGGGATCTGGTAAAACTCAAGTCAAATTTTGTATCCCATTCATTAATAAATATTGCAAGCAAACTGCCAAAAACCTTTCCATGATATTATTTTCAGCAGGTAGTACAATCAACGGATTTCTCAGCTCGCCAGAAATGGGTTCAATGCGGAGACCCGCAAAACTAGAGGCGTTACCCATTGAAGCGACCAACAAATCCTTAAAGAAACTGAAGCACAATAGTAACGAACTATAACTATATCAAATGAAAAATCAATGTGTACCTTTTAGAACATTCACCTTTTTCTAATTGCACATCACAAACCGCTCCATTTAGTCCTACAACTCTTGTAGGTAGCACGAATCCAATCTACTTCATTATGGTTTGTTTGTACTCATGATGTAGTCAATTTAATACTTGAATAAAAGTATCTTCTTTATGCTATTTTTCCAAACTTGGTTCCTCAAACCCGTTCTGCCAAGCAGGTAATTTTTTAAAATAATAACAGCATCGAACTACTGTTCGAGGTTTGTTTCAAACAGTGCATACATTTTGCATCTTTATTAGTTCTTCCATAAATAAATTAGTGATTATAATATATATTATGCTGTAAACTTTCCTCATCAGTTTCATGTGTACAACGAATAAATAAATCTGAAGTTTTTATACAGATAATGAACATTTCTTTTAGTTATCCATAAACATGGTAAGTGTAATTGTATTTCTCTATTACGACAAAAGGTTTATACGTTTTATATACGCTCCAACACTATCTCCTCACCCAATTCTATATACTCAATCAGATTTTTGCGTGCTGCAAAACATCCTGTCGTGTGTCCTGTTTGAATTTTTAAAGGGGCACAATATTGTCGAGTAAATACTAGAAAATTCGTTTTTCGAACTTGTCACCATCCTCCTTCCCCCGCCCACTACCCCCTTCAAGTTGTCTTTAGTTTGCGTTTATAGCAGCATTTCTTGTAAAGTAGCTGTTACTTTGAATCTTTTAGCAAGAACCAAACTCGTGTCAATCATGGAATGTTTCGAACAGAAAAAAATAACGCTCAGTATATGACTTTCGTATTTTAATTCATGTTTTTATGTACCGAAGATGATAAACGTCTATCTTAAATGTCAATTAAGGAATATGCTAAAAATGGTAATATCATGATCACTTTACACCACCGCGACCGTCTCAGACGAAATCGTCATTTTTGTTTTCATTCTGAACTCGGGTTGGTTCTGTTTCCTATTGCACCCAACTGGAGGGAACCCAGAGGGGTTCCGTTTCCACCTTTTTGACAATCTTGGCAAGGCGCTCGAATGCCTTTGGCAGGTCGTCGTTGATCAAAGCTTCGTCAAAGAGGTGACCATAGATGTATTCTATTCTGTCTGCCGATTTGATTATTTCATTAAATTCTTCGTCCTGAAAGGAGTGTAAAATATAGTAAAAATGAGCATCATGAAAGCACAACTTGCCATAACTGTTGCAATACACATGGATGAGATGAAATTCTTATTCATTTTTTTGATTTCTTTGTCATATAATTTCAAAACTTACAAGATGCATCTAGATTTAGAGATATTTTGGTAGTTTTCAGTCATTTGGAAAATTGTTTACCTTTACACCCGTCGCGAGTGTCTATATTTTCTCGATAGAAAAAAGTTTTAAAAAACAAAGTTTCTTTTATATAAGAAAACATGTCATATAGAATCAGATTTTTTGAAGGACATCAGACACCAAGGTGGACAGGGATTGTTTTTAGAAACTTTGAGAATAAAAAAAAATCGTTCCCTAAATTTTACTCTATACTCATTCTTCTAATTGCAATCACATATAATTTTGAAAAAAAAAGTATTATCAGGTTGTAATAGGTATATATACGATATGCATGTCATATGAAATTAACCTTATTCCGTACCCGTATACACCTACAAACTTTTTTTGCCAAGCAGAGGAAAAACGGGATTTTGATTGCAAAGGGGATTTTTTAATTACAAAAAACATTCCTCTTTTTTGGGTGAGTCACAAAAATAAGAAATATATATTCAAGTGTGACCATGCACCATCCATCATATCCACCATAGTGTGGTCCATGCCGAAATGTGGAAACCAACTCCAAGCAAAACTATATAGATTCATCATGATCGAAATTAAGATTCTAATGTAAGTGTACTGGGAAACACTACGTTTTTGAATACGTTCTCTAACGATATAATAATGTCATTATTATTACGACTACCATTACTACGTATACACGTTAGTATATACTCAGTCCTACGCAGTAAATAACTTTGTTTACCGTCAACTAAACTTGGTTAATTTTTAATTCACCGTCATGCAGTTCGACTACTTTGAGCTAACTAACGTAATTACTGTCATCATCATCATGCCATGCTACGAACGAACTACGCTCTACATAATAATATTTTTTGTTACTAAAAGTCAGTCCGTGTGTCACAAAATAGAATTAGGTATAAAAAAACTCCATTGAATAAACAGTAGTCGACTAAATGATAGCATATAAAAATACACATAATATAAGAATATATAAGAATATGTTGGTATACTTTATAATATAATGGTGGTGATGAGAATTAGTTAATATATTTTAATATGGGGATAATATTTTAGCTAACTTAAAAAAAGGAATAATAAAAATGTTTATATACGGATACGTACGTTGAAAGCGCGAGAGTTGCTCTCGTCAAAGGTACTCTTTGCGAAGGCATTATGACGAGATTGCTTGAGTACCTCGAATTCAGGTGGTTTAATGAAGATGATGTACGGCTTGAACTCTGTCGTTCTCAGCATTTTCAATGCTTGCGAGTGTGGATTGAGAACACAGACAAAGCCCGAGTTGAAAATACTTCGGACCGACTCACTCGCCGTACCGTACAAATTCCCTTTGTATTCCCCAAACTCGATAAACTTGCCCGCCTGAATTTCCTCCTCCATCTTCTCCCTCGTCACAAAGTAGTAGTCCTTCCCGTTTGTCTCTGTGGGCCTTTGAGGTCTTGAGGTATCTGACAAAAAATAGAAAACAAAATGTGGAGCAACTCTTTGAAAAATGGAGAGTCGACGAGTCCCTTGGGAGGAATACATTGGGACTGATTGTGTGACTATTTTTTTCTTACAAGGAATGGTAGTTTTGTACTTGTCCGGATCCAACTCGATCAACCGTCTTTTGAGCTCATTGCGACCTACACCAGGTGGACCGATAAGGACAATGGGTCGGAACTGACCAGGTCGTGGGTACAACTTGGCGACCTCCTCGTATGTCGGGATTTCATCCCGATCGTAGTCATCATGTTCTGTGAGATTATACGGGATCTTTTTAATTGAGCCCTTGGAACATGCAACTTTAGAATCCGCATTCCCATTCCCATTGGTATTTCCTGGAATACTTTGTGATAGGCCCAGTGAGCTCGAAATCTTACACGGGTTACAATCAAGCACTATACAACATAAACATTTTTTTTGTAAATAAAACATAACATATTTTAATACTCATGCGAACAAAAAGAAACGAGCTCATTAGACTCCTTGTCCTCATGATGATATTATGGTAGTAGAAGCCATTTCAAATCAAATTGACACCTTTTTTCGTGGTAAAAAGAAAGTAAAGTACATATATCAAGAATTGGTAAGTGGAGAGTGAAGAAAAGAGTGAAGAAAGTCTGTCAAAAGACGATGGTGGATGGTGGAAAGACCAATTTATATTCCTCATTTTGCCGTCGTCACCACCTTCCGTCTACCTTTCACTTTGTGTCAGCCTTGAATACCACATGCGAGCCAACAAAGACGTGTGTCAAGGGAATACTGATGGGAATCAATAAATCCATTTCTATACAACCTATATACTTAGTAGTAAAGAAAGACTTCCAAAAGGGAAACGTGGAAGCATTTTTTCATTTGGAGAGAGAAAAAAAGAGCGTTTTCTACTTCTACCCCCTTTTCATTATTTCCAATCATGCCATGCATCAACGTGGAGCCAGCCGTAGTATAGTTTTCCCTGAAAATGTAAATCTACGGAATAGCATGCAAAATTGAAAAAAAGAAGAAGAAATGGAAATTGCGAGATATATTTTTTTGGAGGAAAAAAAAGCAAGACATCTCCGCACTTATTCTTTCGCCCTTAATTTTTCCCCTCAAGAAAAGCCCAGGATCTTTTGCAGGAAAAGGAGGGTAAAAAGGTGAGAAGTCATTAGACATAAATTTTGTTGGAGAAACTTCATGAATTATTAGGAGAAAAGGGGAAGAAAAGGAGTTGGTTTTTATCTTACACCCACCTCAAGAATGTAGATTTACATCAGACAGGTAATAGTGAAAGTATTAGTGTGGTAAGTAGAAAATGGAAAACTGTTGTTTTTCTTCTTACCATGAGCCTCCGGGTTATTAGTCCTCACTAGCAGAATCCGCTTCTCTTGGAGAGACCTACTTGGTATCAAACCTGCCCTCATCGACCGATCTCCTTCCCGTCGTGCTTGCCACCTAAAAGAGAGAAGAAAAAAATAATACACTTTTTTTCAAGGCATACACATTTTTTTACGATAAAAATGTAGTGCACTGTTTCTGTTTTTTAGGCACTTCACTAACGACATTTTCATTTCCTCCCACTCGCTTCGGAGGTTAGATTGGGTGGTGGAACACGTAAAATGTCATTAAACAAGGAAGACATTGGATGAGAAAAAACTCTGTAGATGTTTTCAGAGAGAGAGAGTGCACAGAGTTGAAGTGCTTTTTTATTATATTTTCCTCCGGAAAAGAGGCATCAAGAATGTATGAGTTTTGTTTTGGCTCGTGTTCCTCTTGTAATTGAATCCGAGCTCATGAACGTGTGTGTGTCTGTTGGGTCTTGTCATGTTCTTATACCAATACCCCGCGTTGTGTGGTGCATCCGCCTGGAAAAACTGGAGAATAAGGGAGCATGCCAGCCAAGCCCCACACGACACAGCCCAGTATGGTAGTGGTAGTGGTATGCTATTACATATACATCATTAGAAAAGATGAAGCGAGCAGAGGAGATGACCCTTTTCTTGTATTCCCAAAAGAAAAGACGCTCTTGTCAGTCAACTTGGGTGGGAGATNGTGGTAGTGGTATGCTATTACATATACATCATTAGAAAAGATGAAGCGAGCAGAGGAGATGACCCTTTTCTTGTATTCCCAAAAGAAAAGACGCTCTTGTCAGTCAACTTGGGTGGGAGATGTGCAATTTATATTTATGAAAAAGAAAGGGGAAAAGAAAACTTTCTGTGTATTTTTTTTGTATTCAAAGACCGGAATTTTCATATTCTTGATTTTTGTGGTGATGCAGCGAAGAAGAATATTCTTCACGAAATAATTTAATGGTGGCTATGCAAATCCTTTTATCATAAAATATTATGCCACGTAAAAACTTTTTCACTTTTTTGCCAGAAACACAAGCTGGATAATACAAGAAGATACAATGTTGGTGGAATTTTTTGTAGTGACTGCGGCTGGCAGGGTGTATTATACCAAGTAAATTTCAGTGGCCTTTTCGCAGAGCTGACATTTGAAAGAAGTGGGGCTGCTACACCCTGTCTTTTCCCTTGTCCATTAGACAAGTGTCAGGGGGAAGCCCGGAAGAAATGTGGATTCCTTTGCATAAAGTTTTTTTTTAAAGTTAATCTGGGAGCTTAGCCTTTTCTTTACGGGGTTGGCTGGCGAAAAGTGGATTACATTATTTATCTTCAATCTCCATTGCAGACATGAGAGCATGCCAAGAAAATGTGTTTTGTTTTCCCATGAATCTACCAATCTGACATGACATTGTGGCATTGTGTTTTTGTGGTGGTGATATATTATTGCATTGGTTTTTACTGGGGATGCATGGGTGGGGCAACAAAATGTTGCGCATCCAGTGCGGAGAAATCCCAAAAGGATAATATGTTTTAAAAATATGACACTTAAAAGCCGAAATAAATAAGGAGGCAAAACATCCCATTTGCCACTTACCAATAAATGTCATCCTGACTGACAATGTGGAGAATATCGCCTCTCTTGAAGTCTAGCCCGGCGTCCTCGCACGGAATATGGGGGTCGTCTTTTGAGGTGTAGTTGAACAAACACCGAACTCGTACTTTGCTTTCTCTCTGAGTTTACAGAAAAAAAAAGAAAAAAAAGTCGTACACCGAAAATCACATTAGGGAAAGTCGTTAGAAAAGAAAAGATCATCCTATTTTCTAAGATCATCCGCGGGATAAAAACTGCTCCAACTTTTTTTTTCTTCCATAATGATAATGATCTGTTTGGAAGGAGAAAATGGAGTTTTTTACCTTATGCTTTCCCGTATCCCCAGGGACTAATTTGAAGGTAATGGTGCCTTCTGAGGCTTTCAGGATTTGGAGCACATCATCTGGTGTTTTTCCCTCGGTAGCGTAGCCATTAACTTCGATTACTTCATCACCCGGAAAAATGAGTCCGGAGCGGTCCGCAGCTCCACCGTGCATTACCCGTGCGATCACGATCTTCCCGGATTCCTCATCTTTCCTGATTGTAGCACCCTGAAAATGAGGGAACACAGCAGTTGACAGCTTTGGGAGAGAAACTTTAAAAGTGCGAGGTTACGGCGAGTGTTAGTGATCAAAAGGCGCAAAATGCGGTATATTTTTGCGAAGCATTATGAGTATATAGGTATGCATTAATGGACCATGAGAAATAGTTGCATTATCATACTTTTTTTAGTGCACACAAATGGTCAGGTCAAAAAATGTGTTTAACAAGTTGAGTAGTAATTTTTTGCACACGAAAACCTAAAATAGCTATGCTTAAGGCTTACCACGATAGGCTCCGCTGTTTTGGCTCCATCCTGAGATTTTTTTATAGTAATGTGCACATAATGCCGGGGCAGCATTAAGAAAAGGCAAAAGAGACAATAGACGAGAGTAAAGCATGTCACTGAATCATTTGTTGTACGCAAAATATATATTTTGCATGATTTACACAGGAATGGATGATGATGATGATGATTAATGGTGAAAATATAATGGTTCCAAAATAAATGGGGAAAAATGAGGGAGTGGAGGAGGAAGTATGACATTTTTCATTTGTCGAATATGAATATATTTTTTTGAGTTCCTTTGAGGGGATATTATTGTGATCAAACGGGCGGGGGTTCCCAGCCCAGTTTTAATAATATATTTTGCTTACCAAAGGCTCACTGGATTTGACAAGTTGAACAATTTTAATGGTCTCTTCAGGATCCTCAGGATCGTCTAGATCTGGCGGGATGTCGGGCAACTTGGGGAGATAGTCTTTCTGTGCGATAATATCATGAGAGTAAAGCAATCCTTGGAGATGAGGGCTTTGAAGTATGTCAAAGAGATCGCAGGCTTCCGGGTTGTCTTCATTGGCTTGACTGGCGACAAGTTCCATTACCTCTTCAGCGACTTGAACAGAGTTGGACAGGATGGGGCAGAACCGCTCATCCTTTTGCTCGATCGAGTTGTGCACTTTGACAAGGGCATGGAGCTCGCGAGACTGGAGGAGATCGCTGAGAAAACCGATTTCCTCCTCGCATCCGGATGGCAAATTGGGCCGGGATTCTTCCAGGGTGAGGAGGAGTTTCGAGAGGACTGCCAAAGTGGAAGATGTGATTTTAACTTATTATGAGTTGTAGCCATATTATGGGATCCGTATAATATGAGTTTGTTTTGGAATATTATGGACATTGGAATATCAACTTGGTGTCAAGCAAGCTCTATATAAGCTCTAATTGTAATAAATTGCCATTTTTCATGACTCCCTTCCCCTTCCTTTCGCTCTCTCGCTCTAACTCCCACTTTTGATCAAGATAAATACTAATGACATAGTTGGCAGCTTTTTGCTACACACTCATGTTCGTTACAAGTATTTATTCATGAAATATGGGATGGATTCTCTATATTATATTTTGTATATGTATTATTTTCAGCACTTACCAGGATCCCAACGCCCAGTGTCCAGCATCTTTGCAGACTGCAGCTTCGCTGAGTATATAAAGAAAATCCTTCTCGCTGATTATTTATTGCCTATTAGCAACTTAATTTATGACTTTGCTACCACAATAACAAGGTTGAACTCAATATCACTGCTGCGTATAGGCTAGTCACGACGAAAAAATGATGTCGGAGGTTGGAAACTAACTAACTACACGATTCACACCTATAAACTTTGCAAATGACAGGATTTTCTGGTCCGGAATGGCTCAGTGTTATCATGCAATACTTTATGGCACATTTTTTAATTATTTATATTCAAAAACAATCCTAATTTTTATGACTAATCGTCAAATAAACGTAATAATACTGGTTTAAAGTTACTACGAAAATGTTTTAATACTGAAGTCAAAATGTAGTGTGGTTTGTAGATTCTCACGCTCGGCTCTTTTTTCCAATGGAACCAGTTGGACTGGAAATTGTGGAGTGATGGAGTGAGTGAACGGGTGGCTCAACTACTTAGATTGAGATCTCCTTGTCAGCCTAATAGATATGACCTCGTTTGTGATCTACGTTGTTGCGTTTCAGTTTACATTCAACATTCAACTTACGAGGGTTTGGGGCCCAATTGGAAAAAGTAAATAAGCAAACCCCACCATCAATTTTGATTACTGTCTCCGTCTCGCGCATCTAATCCATCTACCCCGACAAGATAATATACTTTCCGGGTAATACACAATCCCATTAAAAAAGGAAATTTATGTAGCTAACCCTCCAATTTCACTTCCTGTTTCGCGTAACACACACAGCACCACTCGGGACACTTGAAAGTGGGATGGGTCACGCCATTACCAAACGGATGACCGGAAATATAGCCTCCCCATTTTCTCCAGTATTAATTATTTAGCGCACATTCAAAGGTTTCGAAATGTTGTGCTCACTTTTCAACGGCCCAGGTGGTCAGGCATGCCCGTTTTAGCAGTTTATCCCA
The DNA here is from genome assembly GCA_036850665.1 of Dicranocentrus wangi. NCBI lineage: Eukaryota > Metazoa > Arthropoda > Collembola > Entomobryomorpha > Entomobryidae > Dicranocentrus > Dicranocentrus wangi. The sequence continues at coordinate 48,947 of JAANSN010000464.1, read as the reverse complement.
TCAAATAAAAACTTTTTTTTTTCTTTTTCCTAATTCTCAGAAAGGATCCCTGATTGTATTTGTGAACTCATTATTATGTTTATGTGAGTTCCCCTCCAAACATTTCTTTCCCGACATCGACCACTCGCTCGCCACTCTATACACACTGAGTTTCCAAGTCGAACAACTTTTCCAAAGTGTGGGAGCTCCACACATACACAACCACATATGAACTCCTCACGTTCCAAAAAGCTGCATATATTTTTTGTTAGGACTGCTGCAGTACTACAAACTACTCCGAAATTGCCCGTATCCCCACATAACATCTCCTCCCACTTCCACACCGAGCACAACTCCTAGTTTCCAGCGAGTCGAGCTCGCTCGCGATTTCGACAATGACCGAGACAGTCGACTATATCCTAACCAGTGTGTGTATCCAGTATCCAGAGAACGAACTATATAACAACACTTATTTTTTGTGACTTAACTTGTTCGGCAGCTCTTGTTTTGTATGTCCATCAATGGAGGCAAATATATATATATTATGTATATGTTGTGTGTGTGTGGAATCCACAAAATTCCTTTTTTTCCCTTCTCAGCCGGTATTAACCTTAGTTATTTTCACTCACCCAAAATGTGTGTCACTCTCAACCGAAAAAAATACTCCTTGTATTCGGCACCCTGACTTTGGCACCAGCTAGCTCCCAAAATCAAGACTTGAAGAATGTATGCCCCATTGTTATCACAATGCAGTGTCCATTGCATTCCCAAAAATAGGGATATCCTTGTGTATCGGAGATTGTGGAGTGAGGGAGGTTGTGTGTGAGCTCTTGAAGAAACTTCAAGAATCCTTATTATACTCAAGCACCCGAGCTACATAACTCAGAGTGAGAATGTTGGACATGAAATGTATGAGTGTATGTACTGGTCGTTTTTTTTTCAAGGCAAAAAAGGTATCAAAAGTAACCAGCGGATGTGGTACAAAAGAGGGATGATAATGGGATCTGAGTTTGCTATCGTGAGTGTGTATGTGTAGATGTAAGTTGGTACGCTTGAATTAAAAGGCCCAGACCCGCTCCAATAAAACTGGACTCACATCAGCAAAGAAGTGAAATAAGCTTAGTTGGGAAATATATATTTTTTTGGGGGATAGGCTCTTCTTGCTTACTCAAACATTTTTGGATGTTACGATCATCATCACTATTAGTATGTACGTACGTGTGTGCACAGTCCCATAAAAAGCTTGAGAAAAAAACAGGCTTGTTTTTCGGTTTCATCTCTCTCACTCGCTCTTTAGTTGGGTCTTCGGCATTTTTCAGAGAAAACAGTTGGGAAAAATATGGTTATAATTTTGGGGTTTGGCGATGATGAGAAATAATATGGAGGTACGGAGCTGACTATATACCTTTTTCATAGTCCGTGGTTAAAAGGGTATTTAGCCCGAGTTGAGTAACATATTATATTGCTGTGTGTGGATCATGTATAATATGTCGAAGGATAAAAATGAATTTTCATTATTCAACAGCAGTCTCACTCAGCTCAGTATACGCGGGGGTATGAATGATATGATACTCGGGAGTGAAAATGCCTTTAGTTAGCTTTAAGCTTTTGCTGGCGTGCGTGCATTTGACCAAGCAAGTCCAGAAAGGAAACATTCTTGATGCTGCTCCTGTCAAGGTTTGTGTAAACACATAATACGAACTACGAATGACTATGCTATATATGGCTCGTGTTGTGTAAAAGGATACAATATTTTTGTTAGGGATTGGCTCACGTTCCACAAAATAGATATATGTTTTGTTGAAAGGATATGTCTGACGAGTGATAAGTAAGTATACAGTGCGGGTTTTATGGAGTATGGAAAACACATGGGGATTTATGAACATATAGGTAGGCAGATATTTTTTTTTTGTTTTGTGGCAGGTTTATGTTTCCCAATGTACGTGTTTAGTAATAGTTGGAGGGTCAATGTGCACACAAATGTGACGAGAGAGAGAGAGAGATACACACATTTTATCTGAGCAGGATGGATGATTACAGATGTGGTGGTAGAATACCCTGATGAATATTCAGTCTGGTGGTCTTGGGCTGCTGGCGTGCTTTATTGGATTTTGTGAGAGAAGAGTTGCAAAATGGAATAAAATAAAGGCTCGAGAGTTGAGAGAGTTCCATTTTTCATTTCATTTGGGCCCATGGAGCGGAAAAGAGTTCACTTACAGCGGCCGCAATGGTGGGTGGTAATGGATAATGGGGTGTGCACAAAAGTAGATCATTTTCACTCCACTTGGCGTATTGTAACTTGCACAAGGTTGGAATGACATGACAAAGAAACCGAGTGTGAATGAATCACAGGATGAATTAGGTTTGCTACATGAGACAACCCACTACACACACAATCTGAGGGCTATTTGGCTCCACAGAGCAAAAAATGGTATGCAAAACAAGAAATAAGTATGTATTTTGCATTTTGCAAGAACAATAGGAGCAAAACAAGACTGCGGAATTTTTTAACGAGCGTGTACTCCAAGAAAAAAAGTCGTTGTGTATGCACACTTAATATTCCAGATGGGACGGACAAAATTAGACGGAGCTGAGAGTTCTTAAAAACCTAAATTGGATTAGAAGGATCAAGGACTGGAAAGAGCATACTTAAGGATGAGTGTATCGCCTTCTGGAAAATATGCTTATAATGTATGTATGCAGTTCCGTATAATCTGTAGGAGGAAGCGGAGAAGGAAGAAAATTGAAAGTTAAGTGGGTACTCGTCAGAGGAGACTCGCATTTGGAGGAAAAATCCTTGCTTCACTCGCATTACACGTGTCACATCAAGGGTACTACTAGTAGTACAATCATAGGGTTTAAAGAGAAACTTGCGAGTTGGAAAGCGGAAAATAATTGGATAAACTTGGTTGGCAAATTGGCTCACAACAATTTATTAAATGGAGAAAAAAATATAATTTAATTCGGCTTATCCGACCACTCGACCTCCTCTCCAGAGTCTCTTTCCATTACAGCCCGTTTAAATCCCACCTCTGCGGCTCTCTGTTGGAACGCCACCCCTTCCGGCGTGTGTCGACTCATTCCATCAAAAAGGGTCGCGAGTCTCTGAGTATTCAGCAGTCCCATGCTCTCCACCGCCTGGTTCACCATTTGCTTCTGAAACCAAAGCTGATTACTGGGCACAGTCACGGTTCGCGAGATAAATTCGTCCACAGCCTCATCCAACTGTTCCGGAGTTTCCAACGACTCTCCAATCAGCCCAATATCTGCAGCTTTCCTCCCCGAGAGGATTTCCCCAGTGAAGAGAATCCGCTTTGCACGCTCCATTCCAATCCTATAAAACCAGAACGCGGTAGTTGGACAGCCCCATATGCGACCTAAAAATGAAGCCTGTAATTAGAGCAAGTGCCTGTGCCTGTCTAAAGCTTTTTTGTAAGATCCCGAAGGAAACATATAGTTATATGGAAACATACTGGGCGGGTAGCCTATTCTGGCATTATCCTCAGTAAAGGTGACATCACATGCGAGGGCTATATCACTCCCGCCTCCTATAGCCACTCGGTTTATTTTCGCTACGACGGGTTTAGTACTACGCCATATTTCCATGAAACAGGAGGTACAATATGACATGAAACTGGAATTTATCAAAAGAATATATACCTAACTAGAATTTTCCATTCCACCTGGGTGCACAAAAAGACGGCAGCAGCAGCATATTTTTATTTACCGAAAATCAATCAAGGGATCCCAAGGCATTTCCTGGTTGCCCAACATTTCCCCTCGTTTCCCCTCCGCAAACAAGTGCAAGTCGTAGCCCGAGGAAAAGGCGTTACCCGCCCCGTACAACAGTATCACTTTAACTTTATCATCCATGTTGGCAGCCCGTATGGTCCGTTCTATTTCCCCGGGCATGTGGTGATCAATTGCGTTCAGTCTGTGAGGTCGGTTTAGCATCACGTGAGCTACCCGGCCTTTATCTTCAGTCCAATATTTTACACTCTTCATGTCTTCCAACGTTGACGACAAAGAAATGGGGCCGGGGCCGGTGCTCAACGGTTTACGAAGTCGGGCAAGTCGGGGTCTACAAAGGAGGGAATGGGAAGCCTCCGACGAAATTACTTTTCGCAATAACATTTTTCTTGGCTGGCAAAGATTTACGGGATGATGTGGTCGGGGAAAACAGAGAATCCTCAGGCAAACTTTCACACAGTTTGTTTGTGGCACACTTTGGATGGATATGGATGCTCGTCTCTAAATCTGGAAAATGGATTGGTATATTGGCAAAAAAACCCAAGTGGATTCAGTCTTCAAGACAGATGAGGACAACTCAAGGAAAATTTTTCTTGCAAGTTTTTATTCTTCTTTTAAATATTTGCCTTTTTCCAAATTCTCAACCTTTTTTTCTCCCTGCTTGGCTGACTAAATAAACAAAAATTAGCGAAATTACGTTTCCACCGGGAAAACCAGTTGAGGTATGACGTGTATACCGATGTGCCTATAGGTTCACTTGTATTTTCAAACTTTTTTTAAAGGAAAAGAAAAAAACTTTTTTTATTACATTTTTTTTGTTTGACCTCCCCACTCAACCGAGATGACGGGATACACAGAGAAGTTGAAAGATAAACAAAAAAATGTAGCCAGAGAGAGCAGAGTAAAGTTGGTTCACATCTGAGATTCTGTAAACACATGAGCGTATTATTATGCACCCGTCGGTCGTCCAATGTGAGTGAACTGAGAATATGTGTATCCATCCACCAAATCCATGTATGTAATTGAGGGAATGTTAGATGCAAATGAGGACGGTTCGCATGAAATCTGCATGATCTCCTTGTGTTCTTCTTGGACCGGCATAATATGGAGAAAAAATGCTTGGGAGAAAAGGTTCTTTTCTTTGGCTTGCATATCGCAATAAAAATGAAAATGGAGTTTTTAGGCCCAAGTGTCATAAATTATTTTCATATGAGTTGGAATGAAATTGTAAATGGACATGCATATATATATTTTTTTAATGTTTTTATGAGTGTTTGTGTAGTGCCCCCCTGGGAATAGGGTAAGTAGTACAGGATTAAATTGAGTCGAGTGGGTATGGCCAGACCATCAGGTATATGCGATTTCAATTTTTTATTGTTTAAAAACGGAATGCGATACACGTAGTTTTATACCAGCGTCAACTATAACCCCAAAGTTTTTTTTAAGTATCAAAGAAGGCACACAAGCTTGTAGGCCTTGGAATCCTAGTCTAGAGTAGTAGTAAAATCACAAAACTGGAAGTTATATTTTTAAGTCTACAAACTACTGGAATTTTATGAGTATAAAAACGACGGTCATACAATGTAAATGCGATGTCGACAAACAAGTTGCGTATCATTTTTAACAACTACAAGAATCATTTTCGACCTGTTGATTTCCATAATAGTAATCGTCATAATTGGAGGAATTGCGAGAGGGTAAGTGTACGCGACAAGTGGATGAGATCCCTTCATCAGGTTCCGAGTCGAAATCGCTCGTGTTCATAATCAGGTACTCCATGATTTCGCCGACGAGACAACGAAAAGCTGCTTCCACGTTGTTACACTCTTTTGCAGAGGTTTCGAAAAAGGACAGTCCGAGACTGTTAGCAAGTGCCTGATTTCAAATAGATAAGTAGTTTAAATAAAAACGGATTTATAATACCACTAAATAATACAATGTTTCTCGCAAACTAACAAGTAAGTAAGTAAGTACGTACTCGGCCTTGGTCAATGGAAACTCTGCGATTTTCCTGAGGCTCGTCAATTTTATTTCCAACAAGAACTTTGACAGCCCCACTCTGTCCTGCTTGATCGACAAACTGGATCCAATCTGAAATTGCTTCGAAGGTTTCTGGTTGGGTGACGTCGTAAACGAGTAGGACCCCTTGGGCATTACGCACAAAGTTGTGGGCTATAGATCGAAACTTTTCTTGACCGACAGTGTCCCACTGGTTAACAAAGCAGGAAACGTATGTACATAAAGTAAAACTATCCGATACAATTTTGAACACATTTTGTCATATATATAACTTACAATATTTAGTTTCACAATCTTCTCCCCCATTTCAATGGTTTTAAAGCACTAAAGGAACCAGAAGGCAAATATTACTTTTGGAACAAAAACAACTCCACTAAAATTGCCTTCATAAAACTTTTACCATGTCACATCCTGTTGTAGCTGTCATGTCGCAATGGAATACGCCAGTCTGAAAAAAAAAGTTAATTTGCTCGAGTGAGTGACCAGAATCTTCACATGAAAAATTGAGCGAAAAAGTTTGCCCAGTGAACAAGGTTCCACTTACAGAAAATCTCTTCAGCAGACAGGACTTTCCAACTGCAGAGTTTCCGAGAAGTACGAGCTTGAATGTGTAATCTCTGAAAGAAGAGACAAGCGAATGAGACGAAGCTGCAAAAATATGTTAATTTAATGGGTTTAAAAAAATATGTTGAGGGTCATACGGTTTTCTCAAAGACAGGCCGTTATCCCCGGGAAAGGGGGAAGACTCTTTAGAATATTTTTGAGGTTTTGCTGATGGATCAATCCCGTACAATCGAGTTAGAGTACTTAGGCTCAAGGTTTCCCGACACATCGGACAACTGCAACGACGTTAGTGGTGTAAAATTAATTAAAGTTTCACAACAGATGAACAGGTAAAGGAAAAGTAACGAGGAAAACCTGCAAATATGATTAAAATACGGATGATACAAGTTGCTGACCTTTTATGTCCCCGATCAATAATCTTTTTAATACACGAGTAATGAAATACATGACCCCCCGGGGTGCTCACGAACCAATCCTTCCCCTCTGCCTCTGTAATTACAAGTTTATTCAACTGATTATAAACCTTTGATTCATTTCAAGCTCTATAAAATTTCATTTACATGCTGCCAAGCTAAATGCTTACCAGAATTAAATTCCAGGCAAATTGAGCACTTAAACGACTCCGACATTGTAGCCAGTAAACTACCCCAATTTATTTAAAATGTCACACCAAAATTGTATCAAAATTCAGATTTTGTACTAAAAACGAAAAATTTCCCTGAAATCAGCCCCTCATTCTTCTACTTTTGAGATCCCCACAAAAAGTCGCACACACTTGATTACACCTGTAATCAATCCTCTCGACTTTTTATCACAATATTAATTTCAGGTATATCTATGACATTTGGCGAATACAAAAATCACACAAGAGGCTGGCTGCCCACTAAACGAGATCAAAATTATACTTTCCACTCCACTCAATAGCTTCAAATGTCTTTAAAAGATGCCTAAAGTGTCGTCACTTCCTCCGCCGCAAACTTCTTTGGCATTGATCCCCGCTCCTGCAAAACTTTTATGGGAAAACTGTAAACTTCCGTTTCTGAGGTTAATTGATTGCCAATACCACCAAGAAGAAGTACAACCTGAGTGCAAAAAAAAGAAAAGAAGCCACACACATGACACGCGAGTGAGTACTCACAACTCAACACTGAATACATGTATATTATATTTTTGCAACATGCAACATGTACAAAGTGTATTACATTTTTTTTAGATCCCACGTTCTGTATTCCTTTTAAGATCCACTTTTAACTATCTTATTTTAACTACGACGTGCGTCACACGCTTATCGCCAATTTCAGTTGGTAACACCAAGTTCAATTAACTCTCAAGATGGAAGAAGAGATGTCTGGTGGTGAACACACTTTATTAAGATGTATTTTTCGCAACACTTTATTTTTTTTTCTAAAAAAATATACTGTTTTTTGGTAAATACCTAAAAGAGTGATGGATTAGGCAATAATTTGCATATCATATCGCTATATTAAAGTACACAGACAGACGCACAGTTTTGTGTACAAACAAAAATATATATCGTGTGCTGTGGCTGTGGCTGATGTGTGCTCACCCTTGGGCTATATGAGAATGAGAAGGTAGATTTTAAGTACATTACATTATTATTAGGCACAAAGATAACAAGGAGAATATTATTATTATGAACTTGTGTACTACAAAGCAAAGGGATATACCTAAAGGGAATCCGAGAGGGATGTTGTGCATATAGGCTAACAAAAAAGTGATTATGCCGAGGCGAGGAGATGAAAGAACAGCTGTAAATGCATATTCATGGTATACAACACACATGTGAGATCAAGTCTAGAAGAGTACAAAAAGGTGGTGAAAAAAAAATGTTTTGCGTTGTTGCACACACTGACTGACTGAGATTTTTGTGGGATTTCTTTGGAAAGAGAGAGAACAGAACAGGTGTGTGGTGTTGGTTTGGTGTGCAAAAGCAATAGCAAGAGGCATGATATGCATGCATATGCACAACGGTTGTTCATAATGGCATGAAAAAGAGTTTTGTTGTGCTTATTGCTTTTTCTTGTGCAAAATGTAAGAGAGGAATAGGAGGAGGTACGACGGCAGGTGCGATGCTATATTATAGTAGCGTTATAGGGATTGAATGAATAGTTCTACCGTGATGTTCCTTTGTTTTCTACACTTTTGACGATGATTGCAAAAATGTTTAATGAGTTTTTATGGTGGAGGAGAGTGAGATTGCGTTGCGGCGTGTAATGGTAGGTTGTATAATATCCTGATGTGCATCTATCTATGAATTCAGTGCGTTCAAAGAGTTACTACAATAATTTGCATTATTTTAGGGCAGATTATCGTAGATAGTGGAAAATTGGTAGCGCTGCGCTAGTTATCATGCTAGGCCATTCGCATTCCCAAGTTGAAAATCACTAATTTATGCGTACTCTACTGGAATTTTCATAACTTTTTAACTTGACCCCACATCACCAACCGACGCCTTCCCAGCGTCTAAGCATTTTTTTTATGTTTGGTCTCGTAAATCATTTGATTCATAATTGGATAAAAACGCGATGGGTTATATGATATCACACACAATTACAAGCAACATTTCATTACGCACCACAATGGACAAGTTAAAAACAATTAAAATCAAGCATAATATACATCAATTAGCTGAACAGGGAACTTTTTTTGTGGCTTTGATGACAAGTCAAAATGGAACTTTACAAGCTAGTTTATTCCTGCTCTATCCTCCTCTGTCTGATCAATGTCATTTCTGGACAAGGTACTAATCCTAACGACACTCGGAACGGAACAGAGCAACAAGGCAGACTTTTAAATCTCAAACTCAATCTTGGCTCAGGTAATAAAAAGCATGGAGAACAGGGAGGTAGCAATAAGCAGGAAGACCAGGGGAGTAACAATAAGCAGGAAGAACAGGAGAGTAACAATAAGCAGGAAGAACAGGGGGAGAATGACAGGGGGAGAACAACAAGCACGATGGAAGACACGGGAAACAAGGTTTCAGCAGATAAACCTGAACCTCGTGGTCCTCAGTTGGATTACCAACAAATCGGGGTCGATTATCATAATGAATATCGCGAGGATCATGGAGTGCCGGGACTTGTTGGCAACAAAGAGGTATACTTTCAAGTGAATTCGAGTAATTACTTTTAGAACAACAGATTTTGCAGGTTTTGTGTCTTCATTTTTTACAGCTTCATGATGCCGCTGTGAAATGTGCCGAGTACTACCTGCAAATCAACGAGATTGACCATACCTGCCCGTACAAGAAGACTGCAAACTTTAAAACAATGGGGGAAAACATTTGGTACGTGGCCGGGTGGAAGGATCCGTACTCATTTGTCGCGAAAACGGCAATCCAGGGTTGGTACGGGGAAATAAAAAACTACAACTTTCAAGAGCCTGCCCCGAAAAAGTTTCTCTACAGAATTGGTCACTTTACCCAACTCGTGTGGAAAGGGAGCCGGCACATGGGGTTTGGGATTTCAGAGAGAAACGCTCGGTGGAAAGGAATGGTTGTGGTGGCACTTTACTACCCGCCTGGTAATGTTCAGGGTGCCTTTAAAGCTAACGTCCCGCCAGCAGTTAGAGGGAAAATGGTAGGACATCCGGGCTAAACCGCAGCATTTACAATCTCAGAATACTGGAGGCAAATACAGCGTCTTGGGGACAAATCTTTATTTTTAAGAATTGTAAATTCTGCCTCTGAATTTTTGTATATTAACAAGTAAATGAAATAAACCTCTGCTTGGATGTACTGTAATCTACTTTATACTCGTTTCAAACTGTAATAAATTGACCTTTCCGACGAAATGGATTCTACTCCGGTGAAAACCTGGCACTGGGTTAACCCCGAGAGAGATAGTGCCACCTCGTTGATAAACGAACCAGTCAATATTTCTATTCCTGTTCCGCAACGAGTTCCAGAGAAGTCACCTCACGTGTCGCCACCACCAAAGCAGAAAGCGAATGTAAAAGGAAGGAAAGGGAGAGTTTCTTTTCCCAGAAATGACACTGAAGCTATCCCTATTCTTACCCGACCAACCATTACCCGACAAACTCAGAGCGATACCTCGGCAGTGGTCAGAAGGTCAATTTTGAAACAAGGTCATTTTTCGACTCTGTTGCCCAAGGGTGGTGAGGTACCCGTGTCTGGGACAGGCAAGCCAAAAGAGAAAAACCAAACTCAATCCCCTCCTAAAACTTTGGTACCAATCAGGCCTATCCGGAAGGGATCCCTCCATCTCTCCAAATTCGCGTTACCTCCATTCAACCTGGAGCAAGGGGCTGTCCGAGATGTATGACTATGCTATAGACTGGCGCGGAAACTTTGTGGATGTCCCTACAAAATTTTATAAAACCACAGTCCGACAGGAACGCTGCCCGAATGACGATCTGAATGAGATATTTGCGGAGAAATTTTGTCTCAACAACTGGACCGACTACTTTGGAAGATCTCTTCTGGCCACGTGTTACCTATACCTGGTTCTCAGTGTCATCATGGTGGTGATCGCGTGGTGCCTTTATATTACGCCGTCGGAAGCTCAGCTTTTGGCTCGATTGGGAATGCCGAGGAGGATGAAAGGGCCAAGGGTAATGCTATTTTGTGGAGGATTCAACCTCTTTCTGGCACTCATCACGTATTTCTCCATTCTCCAAAACTACCGAAGATTTATCCCATACATTTTGCACGGCATGTTGCTCACGTCCATTCTCCTCCTGGCGGTGGCATGTTGGACCCCAAGGGAGTGGGTCACGCCAAGTCGGAATGACTACTTGAGTGTGTTTGTCGCTTCCGCGATGAACGACCTGGATCCCGACTTTTTTACATCTGTGTGGCCATCTTTGGATCGGGAAACGTTTTCCCAAATTCAGAAAACTTTTGCGTGTTGCGGGTTCCAATCTCCCGAAGATTGGTTCACGTTAAATGGATTTCGGCCTGGGACGCGCAGGATGGATGCGACATGTTGTGTGAACACTACTGGAAATCGAGTTCCGACCCGGTGTGCAAACTTTATGGAGGCATGGCTAAGAAATCCGAGTGATATGGTCGAATTTGAAAAAATGAAGGGACTTATCTCCAAGAAAAACTGTGAGGGGATGTTGGCCCAAGCGAACGAGTATTACACCTGGGATCTTCAACTCTATCCTGTCATTTTGTTTGTGCTCCATTTTGGAATCGTCGTGGGAATGAGTTACCTCCTTTTTCGTTACATCCGGGAAGTGAACACGTGGGATGGCGAGGTGAGAATGAAACTGTTCCGGGACAATCACAAGAACTACTTGAGGTTTTTGGGAAAGTGGGTGGTATTTCAGGTGACCGAGTGCTTGTGTTCAGTGTGTTGCAAATCGGAATCGAAAGTGCATCCAGGAAGGAAACCACCTCGGTTTGTGACAGGACCCATGACCCATTTTGAAGTGTGGCATACGGCCAATGGGGAAATTATCAATGTGGTGGAGGTAAACTCTGCGGGGGAGATGAAATTTGGGGATGGTACTGCTGGCTTGGGGAATACATACATGGACTTGAATGACGTTACTGTGACAAGCTCTAATGATAGTGTGGTGGAAAGGGAAAGGGACGGTCGGGAATCGAAGGAGGGTGGAAAAAGTTTGCCAGTGTAAAATATTAGATGTTTTTACTTGTGTGAATAAAGTTGTATGTCTTTTCTCCACCCCGTCAGCTTTTAAGTTCCCTTTCCTATCCACATTACGAAAAAGGTTTAATTCCACATTAGTTTACTTTAGATCATTATAGACATGCTTCGTAATTTGATGTACTAAATTTCATACTATAGTGCATCAAAATCATATCAAAACCTATCAAAAATGTGAAAGTAATGTTCCTGCGAGTAAATAAAAAACGCCCTAAATGACAAATTAAGTGAGTAATCATTAACTTGGTCCAATGTAAAGAAAAATTCTGTGAAATCTATTAAAATGGTGACAATAAACCGATCAATGTAAGTAGTAATCAACGTCAATCAGTTGGAAGTAACCGACAATCCCTTTAATCACTTGGTCCCCGTATAAGACGTGGACTTTAAGCTCCAGAATTTTACTTCTTCTGTCAGTATTAGTGCTAACTAACACTACCCTCACCCCAATATCTTTACAATCCTTACCTCAGGCAGACCAAATCATGTATCAAAACCGCTGCACATTCATAATCTTCCTGGTTTTTTTGCTGACTTTCATGGCTTGTGATTGTAGAAATGTAGGTTGTGCGGGACTAAACAGTTCAACGGAGGAGGATAAACTCAACATTTTGTCAAAGCATTACTCTGGTTGGCCGGCAGGATGCAGGCTGAAAGTCTCCGTTTCGGTATGCAATGCATGTAACTACAAAACTGTAAGGAACTGTTAATCAATATGCGCGTATAGTGCCGCCGAGTAATATGTACATAATATTTTAATTAGTTATCAGATACATTGGCAGTTTACAAGACGCATTTAATGAATGGAAGCTACAGAAATGTGGATGGGTTATCTACAGTTGCGTACGCGTATATCATAGATTTAATGGATATACTTAATTTTACGTGAGTTGACCACAGCCAAAAGAAATTAATCATAAAATGACACGTCACTTTTAGTGGGCACCTCATAATAATTGTAATGTTTAGAATCGAAATTATTCCCAGCGCTGGTTCTATTGCGGAGGGCCCAAACAAAACAATCAGGGGTATAGGTCTACAGGTAGCAACTGGAGAGGCTGACATTGGTATCGATATCCACAAGCCGGTTGTATACCGTGTTGTCTATCTCACCTTTCTTCATGCAATTAGACAAGATCGGTAATTTTGACAAAATCCTGTGTGGTTCCATAATGCATTAACCCGTCCTGGCGTTTCATTTGCTTTGTGAATTTTAAGAGTGGTAATCATGTTCCGCCAGCCGGTAATTCAACTTTATCGAAACGTCTTATTCCGCCCGTTCCATCTCCATTTATGGATCGTTTTTGTCACCACTTGGCTAGCATTAATGGGATTTGCTGCTGCTGCTGCAGCTTGGAGGAAATTCGAAGACTTTGATTTCGAAGCGTGGCGCACCAGAAGGAGCAACGGAACTAGTGTCTTGCTCCTGGTCACTGCAAACGTTCTTGGAAGATGTAACTCCTGTTGGAAATGTGGAAATATTTTAAATATTATATTGGTTTATCAAATAAATCGAAGATTATGGTTACAGGCATGGCCTTTGGTCCTCTACTCCGTGGGAGTAACAAACCACTCAAATTGATTTTCCTGATTTCCTCCATGTTTGGACTCACCATGTACTCCATCTATTCGGCCATAATAGTTTCTTCCCTGCGAGTCCATGACCCTCCCATCAAGAGTTTTCAGGATTTGATAAAGCATCAATATCAGTTTCAAGCTCAGCCGACTTTACCGGCTTTCACGAGAGTTTATGTTAATGTCAGTAAGCTGCTTGAAAATATGGAAATGAGTAACATGTTTTTGGGCCTTATTACTTTTAGCTTTTCTCTTACTTTTCCAGGATCCCCGATTGGGAATGTACTACGCAGCAAAAGCAAGAAGAAACTTTGTCAGTGTGGACAACGCCGTCAGTCGACTCTTCACTGAGAATCCGTGGGAAGGAGGTGGAATTGCTTGGTTTGTGCTGAAATCCGACTTTTACTATTATGCTCTCCGGTCTGGATACAGTTCTCTGGAAATATGCAAGATAACTCCGTTGGAACCCGAACTGGAGCCGGAACATCCCAGACCGTTGGCCATGTATGTGGCGAAAAATAACACATTTTTGAAGGAAGCCTTTAACAGAAGGTAGTAAACAATTAAGTGGGATTATTTTATTTGTGATGGATGAGTAGCCTGAAAAACATTTTGGGAATTTTGTTTTAAAGGATTTTGGACATTTTGGAACGAGGATTGGGGAAAAGGCACGTTGAGAGATTTGAACGGGAGTTTCAACCAAAATGCGATCCTTTTGTGCACACTGCGTCGCACAAGTACCAAAAAATAAGAGTCTATGATGTGTATGCCGCGTATTATTTACTAATTTTTGGAAGCATTTTGGCAGTTTTTGTTCTTTGCTGTGAAGTGGCTCAAAGAATCTATTTTAAATCTCGTTTTGGACAATGAATTGTCAAATGTAGTAAGGATGGTTTGTAGCAATACGTAATAGAAGTCTAGCCAATAAAGCGAGTTTTGAAAGTTTCCATTAGGGAATCTCTAAGGGCACACAGGTAAGCTAATTATTTGGATATTGAACCTATTGAACTGAACATTTTTTCACATGCTGGCTATTCATAATGGTGAATTGGACCATCATTAGAAATCCTTAACAATAAGTACACATAAAAATCACTAACGGGCGCTATCAACTATAAGCATTCATAAGGGACTAATAATGGTGAAACGTACGAGCAAACTCAACTAAACTCGTATAAACAGTTTCCAAAACAAAAACCATCATGTCAATGAGCATTGAGCATATATTCTATTTGTTTATGAACTAGCATCTTATCGGCGTAAGCACATTCCACTCTTTGGATCGAAAAAAGGGCAGCAGGCTGAATCCACAGCGTCATCTCCCACCCGGAAGGGCTCCATACTGAAGCGAGGATCAGAAATCCGGGAACAAACCGAACAGGGTAACTTTCAACACTTGAAGAAAAAGGAGAGCAAATATTATTATGAGGAATCGGTACGAAGGCACGATCCCTTTTTTCACCTTGATGTGGGGACCGACTGCGAAACCTACTTTCTCGGGCAGAAGGCCCGGCTCCAGCACATGAAAACAGAGCACTTTGCGTACATAGTTGACCTAGACGCGTATGAATACCATAAGGTCGTGTTCCACTCCTTTCTCAACGAAATCCTTCAAAGCTCATTCTTCCGACATGGCATTCTATTTCTCGTGATGGTTAACGCAGTCCTCATTGGCCTTGCCACGTTACCCTACTTCCAATCGTGGGACGCCTACTTTGACCTCGTCGACATGATCATCTTGTCTGTGTTCATATTTGAAATCATCATCAAATGGATTTACGACTTTCGACTGTTTTGGACTGTCAACTGGAACATTCTTGACTTTTCCATTGTCTTCTTAACCATGTCGGCCGCGCTAATTCCGCTGTCGGTACATGGGGACACGACAACCATCGCGGTTCGAGTTGTCAGAGCGTTTCGAAGTTTGAGGTGCGTGAGTTCTATGACCAGTCTGAGCATTGTCACTCATACAGTCATCAAGAGTGGGCTGGACATGGGAAATATCTTGTTGGTGCTACTGATTTTCATGTTGGTCCTCTCCGTGATGGCTGTCATTTTGTTTGACATTGAAGATCTGTACCCGCAAAGGTTCCTGAATGCCTTGGATGCCTGGGTGGTCCTCTTTATTTGTGTGACACAGGATGGATGGGCACAGATTTTGAATGGATATGAACACAGTTCGGTTAGTAGAAAATTCATCTTCTAGATAGCTAGTTTAGGAAACCCTTTACAACTGGCAATTTTATTGTATGCGTATTTGTTTAGCCATATTTTGTAATGGTGGCACTCTACCTTATTTTCGCTGTGAGTGTGGGAGCCTTCGTGTTTGCAAACTTGATCGTTGCTGTGATTGTGGCAAATTTGGAGTTGTCGGTGAAGGAATTGAGAGAGCAGAATCGACTTACTGATAATCCTCTGGAGTTTCATGTAAATCATAATAATAATGCACTAATATTCATGTGCAAGGGCAGGGTGGATAAATATCTAAGCAATTTTGTAGGGGACCAATGTGTCCGCAGAGGTCGACATTGTCCCAGTGTATGATCTCCTGGTTAAGAACAACTTTGTTTGCATTTCCCAAAGACCTCTGAAAATACCCCGTCTCAACAAACTGTCCTTGAGAAGAATTCAGGTTTACTCAAGCTGTGAGTAGTTTATAATATTATTGTATCCATTTAAAACTTTATTACGAATTTGCACGTACTCAAAATTCAAGCCAAGTTCCCTTTTGGCCGTATAGTGATCGTAGCACTCGAACAGAATATGCTTGAGGCGGAAATAATCCTGCTGGATTTGGAAAAGATAATGGCCGTCCTGTTAAGTATAGTTGTTCAACTGGACGTGTACACGGGATTGGTAGCTCAGGCAGAAAAGGATGCGGCGATGGCCGCCCTGGATGCAATTGCTAAAAGGAGGAGGGAGGTCGCGGAGAAGGTAAAGCCTATTTCGAGACCTAGACAATCCCGTGTCAAGTTTGGGTTTGAGGAGAAAGTGTCGATTTAGTTTAATATGTAATCTACACTTTGCAATTTTTCGATTATCTTAATTTTCTTTTGTTTAAATATATTTGTTCAATAAACCAGTTTTCCTTACGGTGCAAGTGCAACAAAAAATCAGACAGCAATGAAAAATTAGTTATTGAAATTCCGTTCTCGGCTCGGTTTTATTAGCAAAAAGAATTGAGTGTTTAGGTATACATCAGTCTGGCTCGAGGTATACAAGTCGCTTCTCCCTGGTCCCTGATTCCTACAAAAAGGCACAAAAATGAAATGTATATTTCCATTTGTGGGATAACCATCAATAAAATCATCTTCTATTTGCACACTTACCTTACTTTTATATGAGATCATTCTTTCCTCAAATAATTTAACACACTTCATTTTCTTGATCACACCCGTGATCCCCGTCTGAGATTACTGTTGTAGTCGACCGGCATGTCAACTTTCAGAGCTTTGATATTCCCCTCAGAGTAGCTCCTCTCAGTCCTCATGAATATTTCGGTTAGGGAGCTTCGACTTCTTTCAATGATTTTCAAAGGGAGAGGGTCATCCTCGTCTTCATCGTCGTCCTCCGGCAGCGTCACAGTGAACACGGAAGGCGTGTCACTGCTCCACTGAGCCGACTGATTCTTCTCCAGATTCTCCTCCTCCTCTTTGCGATTACTCTGTTTGGCTTCCCAAAACACGAGGAAAACGACCACAGCCACGAACACCACTGACGCGACGCACACTCCCCACATTGCTATTACTGCGGCTTTCATCCCGCATTTAAAATCCGAAAGGCAGGCAGACAACAATCTTTTTAATCAATTGCCCAGACAGATTAAGATAACTTGAAGGTTGACACTAATTATAGCTTTCGTAAATCACGTTTAATCCTCCGTGATGAGAGAGACAAAATCACAAATCTAGTGCTGCTGAATATAATCACAATCACAGTTAGAGTGGTGTTATAAATTCAATTTTTTACACAAACAGGGAAATAGGAAGTCAATTAAACACGTCCGCGGATACCTAACCAAGGCTAGCACTTCTCTGGCAGCCTACCTGACTCGGTCGGGCATATTATATGTTTCGTAATGAATGACGTTAGACGTTCTGCATGCATGTGTTGATCGCACTTAAGCCTTGCTCATTTATCTCATGTATTCATTCATTCATATATCACAAATTTTTGCCAATAATATAATGTACTAGTAAGGTAGGCACTCTGGAGTTAATTTTAAGGTTGGCTGAATTTGAACAAACACATGATACGGATGATGATGATAAGATATGGAGGCTTAAGTTATCAATCATTTCTGGAAGCTCGTCCATAATTTATATCTCCCGAGTTCAACCAAGTTTGCGTGCGACTCCATGTCGATAAATATTGAAAAAGTGCACTGCAAAATGTTGTATCAAGTGAGTGAATGATTTATTCATTATTATTTGACTTTGAAGGATATTTCCATGAAGTTTAGTCCAGAGTGGCCAGTTCACTGCTACTGGGTTGTGTTTTTGTGTTTTTGGCGATATGGGCAATGTATAATTTGGAGTTTACATTTGACAAGGAAAAGGACTTTTGTAGTAGTAATTGATATCTTGCTTGAATGCCACAATATTGACAGAAGCAAGGAAACTGATTAATGTATTGATCGAATTACATGAATAATTAATAACAATTACACCAAGATTAATCGATGCAAGATGAAGCAGAGGTGGTGGAAAGCTTTTAAATTCATTCGTTTGGTGTGAAGTCAAGTTCGTTTTTTGCTAAAATTACGCTTTTTTATCAGTGGTGCATAAGGTACGTTAGTAAAGTATACGAATGGAATTTTAATTAGTTACATCACAATACAACGGTACTCTACTAATACACATGTCCAGTTCCGATTTAGGAATAGTTTGGGGTTGATGATGTCTCATTTCCCCATAAGCTTGTTTCGGGAGATAACGGTCCATTTAGTTGAAATATTATGGTGACATACGTCATAAGACTGGATACAACCTGAAACAAAAATCCCATCCTGTATATTTATGATGTCATATTTGTCAAAGCCACAAATAAAGTACTGATTAGCTTACTCCAGAAAGGAGAGGTCGATCAATGTTGAAAAATTTCGGACCCCCGGTAATTACCCAGTCCCATTCCGTGAACGCAGTCATAACATTCCTCATGTCAGTTCGAGCATCCAAATTTGTCATAAAGATAACCAATCTAGCGAGCTTTTCTTTTCTTTCATGAATCTATGTACAATGGAGTTTATGTAGCTTTAGCTTTATTTATTGATAGCAACGTAAGAGTTATCATAAATAATCTCAAAATTGAAGAGTACTTTTTGTTTGAACATGAATCCCAAATGGAGTAGCCAAAGTTGAAGGATTTCCGTCGGAAACAAAAACAGATCGACATAGTATTTCGCCACTTTCTCCGGCTCGTTGGCAGGATTCTCGTAGAGTAATATGGAATTCGCGGCGCTAATCAAAACATACACAGCTCTAACAATTAGTCCGAGGAGCAAAGGCCCACAAATTTTGTCAAATTGACTACAAATCAGTTTCAAATGCTCCAACTTCGCCACCAACTTCTCGGTACTAATAGGCTCCCCATGAAACCGGCTGTTCTCCCTGGATTGCATCTGGAGCGCTGAAGCAGCCACTGTATATATAGAGTCGACCTCACCCAAAGTTTGCTTCACAAATGATTGGTTTTCGTCCCCATTGTGGATCACAATTTGGTCCTCCATCGACTCACAGAAATCGTAGAATATCCAAAGCACGTGGAAAGCTGTCACTGTGACCGTGGAAAATGCCACCGACAGGGAACACATTACGGGTAGCTCGCCAATCAAATAGAATATCAGAGTATACGCCCATGCCGGAAGGATTTTAACAAGGTAAGAACCCTTTCCGGGAGAACTAAGAAGAATTTGATGCACCCAACGGGTTACCAAAATCCCAGAGATAAAGTGACAAAGGAAGGTGAAGCGAATGAGGCGCTCGCAAAACACCCAGTCCTTTTTGTCTTTGGACGAGAGCTCCAAGTGAAGGGCAAACTTTTTCATGTCAGCTTCTACACCTTTGAGGAATCTCACGACGAGCTTGGAACAAAGGAAAAAGGTAGCTCGGAAGAAGACATCGAAAACAGTTTCACCCATTAGAATACTCAGATGAAGAAACTTGGTCACACTGGATTCCCTCCGTAAGTTGGAGAGATGCTTCATATAGAAATCAAATCGGAGCAAGAGGTTCGCTACAAAGAGGAGGAGGATGACTGCCAAAAATGGGCTTTTCTTTTTGGCCACCTCCGGAGTTCCTGTGGGAGCCCGTAGGTGAATCACGCCGGAAATCCAGCCAAGAAAAACGGAATGCTTTAAACCGTGTAGAACCATGTTGAATTGTTAAGTGAGATATACCAAAATATTACTAACTGGAAATATATGTTTCTGGACGGGTATTCTGGAAACTAAAATGGATCCACCAAGAACTTGACACCAGAAAGAAACCACAAAAGCCCATTAGCTCAGTTGTCGCTGCAAATCACGTGACACACAAATAATGAGCATGACATGACACAAATAATATATCTATGTCGTTCGTAGTCATTCTTTCTTTTTTTTTCGTTAGCATTCATTGCCAAAAGACAGGCATTCATATGAACAAAGACAAACGATGACATGACGGAAGGGTCGATGGTGAGCTATTATTTATGAGATCGTCAAAATGCGTGTACAAAATCGATATATTAGATAGGATAGAGGAGTAAGCCTATTGACGCCATAAATTATCGTCTACATAATAAATATGCTCATAAAACTACAAAAATTATATCATCTGGCAAAAAAGTTAATTATCGTGCTTTGCTTTCATGCTTTATTAACCATTAGCAATTAACCATTAACACACAAACCTACTGTTGACTTTGAGCTTTGCGTCCCAATATACCCCTCGCTCGCGCAGGAGGGAGCTGATCTGATCTGATAGTAAACAATAACAAGAGTAACCAAAAACCACACCACCCACGACGAGTGATCTCAACAAGTCACAACACAAGTTGATTCCAGTGTCACATGTCACCTAAGTATTTTAAGCCAGACTTCAGAATTTCATACACTTGACCCATGACCCTCCTGAGTGACGGCAGGTCTTCGTTTCCTACCTCAGGCAAATAGTGATTCAGATCATATCAAGCTACCTGTCATAAAGGTAAAAGTAATCATAAAGTAGTAGTAATATTTCCTGTTGTGTTGTGTACTCTGTTGTTGATAAGAGCTGAACTAAGTACTTAATTTCACATTTTTGGATTTCAGATGGAAACAATGGCCAGCCGTAATCAAAATCGGGTAGAAGGAGCTCGAGGAGTGCCAACATCCACAGCTCCACATCCACATCCATTAGCAAACAGTGAATACTACTTAAAGTCTGATGTGGACGCCATGCTGGAGAGGCTTAAGAGGAAATTTGACGAAGAAATAAACGCGTTGAAAGAAAAAGTTGTCAATGTCCCAAGTATGGTGCTGCCAGTAATACCCGATCCCCCTAAAATACTACTTCCGCTTCCGAGCGTCATCAAACCGGTAGCGAAATCAAAACCAGCTTCTTCGGTCCCACCACCACGGCTGACACGGAAACGGAAGGGTTTAATGCCAGACATGCGAAGGAAACAGAATAGATATACATGTTCAGAATGTGGTATAAGATTTGGTTTAATATATATTTTAAAGAGTTCATGTCACAACCTTGTATAATAGTGAAAACATGTGAAGATATTTTGAATTTTGTTGATATATAGGTGAACATTTTGGTCGTCCATCTGACATGAAGCGACATCAGGCTTCAGTGCACGAAAGATCCACTGCAGTTTCGTGTCAGTATTGTGGAAATACTATCAGACGTCGGGACAACCTTCGGATTCATCTCAAAAGATGTTGGGGGAAGGAGCGCGCGATAACTTCACAACTTCCGGAGCAAAAGAAGTCTTCAGACCATAATCACTCACCTACACCCACTTCTGCGAAAAAGAAAAAAAGTCTACTTGGAGAATTGTCAAAAACGAAAAAGGGAAGGCATACATGTTCAGAATGCGGTATGTTTAGCTTGGTTGTGTAGTTTTACTATTTTATAATAGGAACGTGTGTAATATGATAGGTAAATTGCATTGTTTCAAACAGGTGGTCAATTTAGTCGTGCAGATATCTTGAAAAGACATAAAGAGAAAATGCATGGGAAGGTTACTGGACTCACTTGTGAGTATTGTAAGAGTACCTTTTCGAGAGCTAACAATCTTCAGAGTCATCTCAAACATTGTTCAAAAACTAATACCCACACCGTCGCTTTACACACCGCGGAGCAGACGCCTTCAAACTATAAGATTGACTCAGAGCCAGTGCCAGTGCAACCAGTAATTAAGGAGGAAATTTCATCTACCAATGCCGAACATACAGATACCATGCTTGAAATCCTTGGGATATAGGACGCCGCTCCAGTGGATAATCTTATCCATCAATGTCAGCTCTAGGCACTGCACTGGTTTTATAGATTGAATCCAAACAAGTAATAGACAATAAAATATTTAATACTCTATCGCTGACTGTTTAATATTGGTTATTATTTTAATTATAATTATGACTGTAAATATAGATTCCAAAAGTGGATGAACGGAATTTGCAACCAGTCGTAAATTATGTTTTACGTTTATATTCACATGAGGAAGAGGATATGTAGCAACTAATCTGTGACGTAGATTATGGAGAAAAAGACTAAAAATATTATATGTACAGTGTAAGTATATTTATACGTATAAATTGATGTGATACTAGCGTACAACCAAACAAATTAGAAGTTAACTTAACGATATCACTCAAGCCTGGCATGACCTTGAGTTTGACATTTCCCGAGCATGCCATGTAGGAGTATTGTTCGTGTATATGAATGCGCAATTGCGTAGATAGCAGAAACTTTTCCAAGAAATATTTTGCGTAGGCATTGTTTCTGGATGTTATTTTATTTTATTTACACATGACTCGATCTGCCGATATAACGGAATATAATTGATAATAACTGTATACGCACGAATAGATAGATTTGGCTACGTGAAAATATCTCCCTTTTTAAATTTCTCGCTGGATTCCGTAAATGATGTGGTTTTATCTAGAAGATTATATGTCACAAGAGGTTGCTAATTTTCTCACAAAAGACATGTCATTTGTGTGGGTTCTCGGTATTGTGATTATTTCCTACGATTTTTATCAAACTTTCAAACTAAACTGTAAACCAGGTATTAAACTAATTAAAAGTTAGCAATATTTTTAGTTGTCTTTATTATCAGTATTGCAATCTGAATAATAACTATTTTCATTTTGTTTTTAATTAAATGAGGATGTGCAACACAGAGACAGGTGAAATTAGAATTTTTACAGAATAAACCCGAAACTCCTTCTCAATCCAGGTCGCACGCTAATGGATTTGATGTGAGAAATTGCCGACTCGGAAGAACAGCATATCTTGAAGAGGCAAAAAAGTTGTCAGTTGTGGGAAAAGGAGAAGTTGTGGTTGACATTGAGGATTAGATTGTGAAATGAGGATTAAATTCAAAGTGCGTACTTTTAAGAACTGGAACTGCGTGTTTTATATTTTCAATTTACTATTGTTCCATGTACAGCTGGAAAAGGATGACTACGTATGTCATGATTGCTGAAAACACCTACAAACATTATTTTAAAATAAAATAACATACCTACTACTTTTGTATACGTAACTACAAAAAAATATTTCGAAAACCATACGCCCTTGGCTTACCCCGGACACGAGACTACGGTCAACAGTGAAAAAACCCCACTTGGGTTCAAACATAAAGCATACTTATTATTATTGGTTGAATTGTTAATTGCAGAGTTAAAGTGACCGTTTACTCTACTACTCACAGCAGTCATCCTCCATTGCCATACACAAAGAGACTCGACAATATTTGCCAATTGAAACTTTGCCGATCCATCCCCCATCAACATGACCATTCGTGTCAATTTCATTTTCCTCTCGTTAATCTGAAATGCATGAAAACAAATTTAAACAAATTCACAAACTTCTTATAGTGATATGCATACCCTATCAAAGGTATCCTGGCCCAGTTGGAGCAAGAACAGTTGCACCAATTGATAAATCAAATTAAACGAGTCGGAAACAAGCCCAGACCATCCCCCCGCAGAACCCCCCTCGATTAATAGCGAATTTGCAGCGTGAATCAGACTCGTGACAGACATCACAATTAGGCAAAACAGTAATGGGCTGACGATACCATCAAAGAGTTGGAAGACTTGGCGAATGTCTTCAAATCGCTTAACGAGATCGTTCATCTGAGCGTCCATGCGGACATACAAGAACAAACTTTTGTGTTGACCTGGTGCATCCTTTTTGGCAGTTTTGATTGCCTGTTCAATTTGTATCCCATAGTCCTCAAAAATCCACACTAGGTACACCGCAGTAACGACAGTAAATGAGAATGCAACGTAGAATGAGGCAACCAAAGGGAGTACTCCGAAACTCCCCATGAGGAAAAGATATCCCCACTGACCGACATCCCCAAACCACGATCCCTCGGGGACGTGGAGAGACAGTTGGATAGCAAGGAAGATTCCAGTTGCTAGACGGAGTCCTAGCGAGACCCAGCATAAAATTGAGAATAGTCGACGGGTCTTTTGGAGTGTGGTGGGAACGGTGGATACCGGGTAGAATTCTAGTTGGTTTAGAAAATCCACAATGTTTGTAGCCTGGATGTAAAAGAAGAGACGAATAAATGCATTAAATATAACGCCAAAAACGTTAAACCCTTGAAGTAGAATTTTCTTTAGTATTTTTTCGTTTTCAAATTGACGAGAATGCTTGAAAAAGTCGACCCACAAGATTTGTGTTAGGATGTTAGACACTATGATTAAGATGGTGGAAAGATTTAGCCAAGATTTGAACTTGGGAACACCCCATGGTACCCATACAAAGACGCCAGTAAGCCATCCAAACCAGGAAGGCACTTCTAGTCCTTGAAGTACCATTTCTAAAGTCTAAAGTTCTAATGAGGCAAAACTAACTCAAAGTAGCTAACTATACTTCACTGTCAGTTAGCGGCAAGTTCACGGTGGTGGTAATACATTTTCGGTGTTTTGGCGAGGAAGTATAAAGCGGACAATGATTTATGACCAGCAATGAATTTTTACTCCATTATCATCTATCAACTTCACGTGCACGTTGGCAGTCAGTCGCATTCACTAATTGATAAATCGATTCGGAATTCGGATTGCATGAAAAAGTTATTAATCGACTAACTTAATGTAAGTAAAGTAGGCTACGCTATCGTTCGTCTCAAAACAAAATGTGTATCAACACTATCAACTCATAAAAGCTATGTATTTTTATATACTAGTAAGAATTAACAAGACAAGAGTTCTCTTTGAGCGAGCAGTAATACTTTTTTGCACAATTTATTGAGGATCACTTTAATTTAAAATTCTGACAAGGCGCATGTGGTAAAGTTGACATTGAAAACTTTATTCCTTAATTAAGTGACTTTCTAAAATCAAAAGAACTCATAGTCCATGGGAAAATAACAAGATGTGGAAAACAAGAAAATCATACTATTTTTAAACATGAGAAAGCTTACAATAAGAAAACAAGATAATCAACTAATCAATAAAAAAACTGTTACAATAATGGATTTTTCTTCGTACTTTTAATTTGAAAAATTGTCCGTTTTAGCTTCTTCTTGGGATTCCATTGCTCCTTGAGCATGTCCTAATACTCCTAATTCTTTTAGTTTCCACGCTCAGTCCTGAACTTGATTAGTTGCTCTATTGCGATCTGTACAAATTGAATCAACTGGATTTCTGACATTGGTCGACATGAATTAATCAACTGGTTGAATTGGTAGAACTTTTGCCAGCGTTCCTTCATCTCCTCCGAGGACAGACCAAAAGTTTCAGGTGGAAGTGTACCACATTCTGGAGCAATCCAAGACCCAGCTCCGTTAGAGGGGAATGGTAACAGTGAAAGCAGCTCATAAAGAGGATTGTTTCCATATTCGTGGCCTACCCCGGCGGTCCCGT
Source organism: Dicranocentrus wangi (assembly GCA_036850665.1). Classification (NCBI taxonomy): domain Eukaryota; kingdom Metazoa; phylum Arthropoda; class Collembola; order Entomobryomorpha; family Entomobryidae; genus Dicranocentrus; species Dicranocentrus wangi. The sequence continues at coordinate 23,330 of JAANSN010000464.1, read as the reverse complement.
TAGTAGTTCCAAGACTTTCTGCCCCGCCGCCGCCGACAACATTTTCTTGTGCAACTGGCTCCTTTTTGATAGCAGCTAGATAAATGTGATTAAGGGCATCAATCCCGTGACGATATTCCTCAGGCTGTTTTCGTTGTGTGCCCTCCTCCTGGGTCGTTTGATCCACATTTTGATTTATTTGACACGAGCTATGGGCCGCTTCGTAAACAGGTTGATCTGATGGTCGTGTGATCAGGGTCTGATTCGGATTCACATTTTCATGTTGACGTAAGATGGTGGGGACGACGGGTTGGTTATAAGAAGGTTGGTGCCATTGCTGTCGAGTCGTCGTGTCCATCATGCGTTGGTGTTGAAGATTATGATTATCTTGAAATGCAGGTCGATTGTCAAAGTGATGATGTCCAAACATACGCTGTTGTTGTTGTTGCTGTTGCTGCTGCTGGAACATCATGCTCATATCGCCAAAGGTTGCATCAGCTGGAGCTACAAAGCCATTCAGGAGGACATTCGGGCGGACTTGGGCGTAGGTATGATCCGGACCAAACGGAGGATGTTCACACTGTTGCTGTTGCTGAGTCTCTTCTCCGTTGAAGGTAGAATCAGGCTCTTCCACCTCCTGCTTCACCGCAATAGCAGCCGGCACGTAGTCAGACATGACTTCTCACAAAGAAATAAAATTCTCTATTATTGTAAAAATGTTAAATCTCAAAATTTTCCCGACTCCACACTGGAAAAAAACTATTCAAAAATTTGACAGGCAAATTTCCAACTTGTCTACAGACAGATATTATAGTAGCCGAAGTCGACAAAATAATAAAAACTACTTGACAATGCTAATAATCCACAATTATTTTATCCCCTTTGTATTGCTTGTAGACGACGCGAAACAAGATTATTACGGGATACGGACGGCTGTAAAATTTATAAAAACTCCAAAAATTATCCTTCTGGGAAATCTGTGGAAGTGGAAAGGAACGCGGAGGAGGAACGGAGTAAAAAACGGCAACAAGCCAAGATGCATCAATCGGAAAATGTGGCTTCCAATCCAACCAATTCCAATGATATGATGGGTCATTGATCTTCCCGTTCGGCGTTCGCTCGATCGCAAAGTTCATATGTGAATCACGTGTTATTGTTTCCTCAAACTATGATCACGTGTACATTATTAATAATGCACGATTGATACCTACGGACATTGACAGTTTTTTATTTTGTTTGAGATTCTAGGTTTTATTTGTAATATTTAACGCAACGCATTATCATAATATCATGTAATGTAATACACGAACAGTACTGTAGACAGTAAAGTAGAACGGATATTTTTTTTTAGCTTAATTTAGTAGTGCCCACAACACAACACAACTCATTTCCGACGAAATAGAGAAATGATGTTGTAATAGTAATACCTCCCCTGACATTTGCTTTTCAGTGAGTGGCCAATCGCAAACTTTGGCTGGGTGATTCCACTCCGTTCCTGGAGGACATGTTTGCTCTCTGGCTTCACCGTGAACGCAACGGTAATACTGAAAACGAAGAAATAAAAATGTTAAATAATATGAATTAAAGAAACTGTCGCTAATGAGCTCTTGGGGTCGAGAATCGAGAATTTTATGAGCTTCACACCTTTTGGCAGTCAGAGGGATGTTCAAGGTAGTCGACTCCAGTGGAGCAATCAACATTACTTGCTGGAGGAGAAATAACAACGCCAGTACTGGTCATAGTTGTGGTCGTTGTTGTCATCATGGTAGATGTTGTAGTGGGGCCCGAAGGTGGTGGCGTTGGGGGTGGTGGTGTTGTTGTGATTGGTACAGGTCCAAGTCTCAAGCATGTACTTAAGGGACCCGGTGGAGGGGCTCGTTTCCATTCGGCAACTTGCTTGATTGGTGGTGGTGTTGGAACAATATATCCATCCATTCCTGCAATATAATATGTATTATTTAGGCGTCAAATATTGCTTGCAGCAGGCTCATGTAACCCAAGTTTACTCCTGTACTCCACCTACCATTTTTAAGCACATCGATGAGTACGTCTCTCTTTCCACAGACACCTTTGAAGTCATCCATGTCGATGGCCCAATTCATGGCACCGGCGTATCCTTGCTCCTTGAGCCAGTTCATCTTTATATTTAGCGAGTCGGCGTCCTCGTAACCTATCCAATTCTCATCCAAGTACATGTATGGAACCTACCAAATCAAAACCACAGCGAAGAATGCATTTTTGACTTTTGACTGACTTTCAGCTCATTATATATGCAAAAACTTATTTCACTTACATTTCCATCCTCATCGTATTCCTTGACCCAATTTTGACTACTATTTTGCAGTCTAAGGCAAATCTAAAAGGAGAAATTATAATCGTTTGTAATGATGTATGCCTTCTTTTCCAACTTTTTCCAGGCCACACTTACTTCATAATACCCCATGAATCCCCTGGCTTCAGTGTACTCTCCTGGATCCCCTCCATTTTTCTGTTTATTAATGTAGTCTCCAAGTTTGTGCATCGAAGGATCAGATAAAGCATACGTGCGACCGTAGAATGCAGTTCCAATCACTAATTTATCTTTGCTGCAACCCTCATTAACCCACAATTCCGTTCCGTCATTGACATTTAACTTTTCAAAAGCCCACTGGTCATGCTTTCGCTTGTAGAGTGGAGTGTGAGTATCAGCAAATCCTTAAAAACCGGTTCAATCCATATGTGAAAAAATTGTTGTAACTGTGCATGTATGTCATTGTTTGATTATTATGTCCGACCGAAGTCAAGATAAATTCTTACCAACCCAGTTACCCCTCAAGTCATAAGCCATTACGTGGACAGCACTAATAATTCTGTGTAACAGAATGACATCATTTTAAAATGTGGGCTTGGTCAAACTAGGCTACTCAACTCAATAAAAAAATTCATATCCTTACTGGCACAGTTCCGTCACAAAGTAGCCCTCCATCAACCGGAAATTCGCGACCGGTACGGCCATTGTGATTTCCCAATTTGGATTGTACGAGTCAAATGCGTATCTCAGTTCACGCACAAAGTCCAAGAAGGTCTTCTTGTCACCGAAAGTGCCACCTCGGTCTGCAGCTCCCTAAAGTAATAAAGTATGAAGAATGTAGTAAAATGTGGTAGTAAAAATGATCTTCTTGAACAAGCTTGAGTCATTATAACTTGCTTACGTACGGGATACTCCCAATCCAAGTCAAAGAAGTCGAACTTGTACTTGCTCATGTATTCTGTATATATAAGTCATGAAATTACGACAAACGACGACAATTACGAATATCAGAATTTTACAAAAAAAAAGTTTTCATTTTACAACTTACCCGTAACACTATTTATAAAACTACACCGTTTCGCAGGATCCCCTGCCATTTGAGAATACTTGCGACCTCCTTCTCCCCATCCTCCCACTGCAAGACCGACACTCAAGTTTGGATTCTTTTCCTTGAGAGCGACAAACTTTTCAAAGTTTTTCTTTTCTACGTCCAGCTACATACCAAAATTAACATTAAAATTATTTGAGCTATATGATTTTTTAGGAGTATTTGGCTAACTTGTTACCTCCGGATCCAAAACGAGGACTTCCCAAGTGACATTTGACACTCCCACAAAAGAGTACACTACATGGGTGCATTTTGTGTATGGAATGTCGTCGACAGAATAGCTCCCAATATCGGGGCGATAAATGGCCCAATTACTGTAGTAGCAGACAACTCTTGCTGGTTTCCCAGCTTGACCTGGGGTATTCGGATCGACTGCATGTTGTCCGCTGGAGACAGCCACCAAGGCTAAAAGCCCAATCCAAACCCACGGCATTCGCATTACCTCTGTTTTGCTATCAACAAAGGAATTTTAATATCACAGTAAAGTATAAAAAGATCTTTGCCAGATTTGAGAGAAGTGGTTCACGTAAACCCGTCTTGAGCAGACTGATTGCGAGTTTGGAGTGAAACCGGCCGTATGCCATGGTAGGACTACTTGCTCCTTGATCTTCTTCAAGGACACAATCACCATTATCACTATATAGTCAGTAGTGATGATGAGATCTTAAAAAAATCTTCAAGCATGGGAGAGCATCAAAATTGAGAGCTATTGTTTGTTTGACTAGATGTAACGTGTAACACATGTGCATACACCCATATTATTACATGAATTTATCGAAATAAGATTATTTTTAAAGAGTCCAGCGAACCCAGACACCTACCTTGGCTGGCATTGTAATTTTATTTTATCTTCATCACGAAATGATCATCCAATTTATAATGTAATGTAATAGTGATGATGCTCCATTCCATCATCATCTCTACCATCATCATCATTGGCAAACTTGGTCCGTTTTTCGAGATTTGTATCAAGCAAGAATTTTTCATATTTAAATGTAAATGAGTCCACAAAAGGAGCGTTGTTGTGCTTTCTTGAGTACGTACAACAATGGAACCAGGGTACATGCTATGCTGCGGATTAGTGCAAAAGGTGCAATTTCAGTGGACTCATGGAGCGACTTTCTAATATGGTATGCACCTGCTGGAGACGGACGGAGGAGAGATGATGTGATAAAAATGCAATACATATTATGCAAATGGATCACTCCTTGCTGTCAAAGAGGTTGATCGTGGTGAACCTGACTTTGTTTTGCAAGTCTGATGACTTTTCATTCGAGGAGAAGTCATTTAGACCAAGTAAAAATTGCACATATTAAAAATCCTTTTAAAAAATACGCCCCACAAGGTCTCCTGGTCGTTGACACTTGGGAAGGTGAATACCAAAAGAAAAATATAGTGTTGAAGATTTCCAACCATTAAAAAATCTATAGTTTTTAACAGGTTTATTCAATTCGCTTTATTCGAAAAATTATATTTAGACTAGTCACTTTGAACGCTTCGTACCCTTTGGTTGCGAGCAAATTAAGAATTGCTACCTGCTCCTTTGCATTAGCACATTCCACACTTATCACTTTAATGGAAAGTAAATCAAACGGGATAGTTTCCAAAACGGAATGGTTCTCCCCGTTCAGGTCTAAACTTAAATAGTCCACCGCGGTCCTGTTGAATGACAGCAAGAGTGAATATAAAGGGAAACATTGAACTTTTAAAGATTTCGTAAGTATGCGTCTGCGTGGTTGAGATTTCAAACGTGAAACGGAATGTCGAGAAACTCCACCCCGCTTTTTATGGTGCAGCATAGTTTCCTAATTCAAAATCAAATACTGGAAATGAAGCAGTAAAATACTAGACTAGACTAGAAAAGTTTCCGACTGACACCAAACTATAAACGAACGCACATTGCATCCAGATGGATTTGAGGACAGGCAAGCGTTTGCGATCCATGCTGTTCTCTTCATTTTCTGCATTTGCTGGAAGGGTAGTTGATAGGCCTCGATCAAAAGACCAGTCCATCCGTAAGACTCTTCAAGCTCCAAGGTATTCGATTGATAGTTGCCATAATATGAACCAGCTTCAACGAAAAAGCCATTTTTCTGTAATATTTCAAAACCATGTCATCCGGAATTCCGATTTGCTCAATTAAATAGTTAGCTAACTATTTCATTGGCTTATACCTTGAAATGGAGCAATTGCTTGACGTATTCAGTACGCCTATTGAGTCGCACTTGGATTAGATTGTTACGATCCTCGGGCTCTGGAGGAGGTATAACGATGCTCCGTTTTCGGATATAGTCAATCAATTCTAAATTGTCTTGTGCCAGATTGGAGAGATTGCACTTGATTGGGGTTTTACCCGTGTGCGATTTTTCATGCAAGTTTGTGGGAGACAAAGAATGGAGGTTTGCATTCATTCGGAATTCCACTGGAGTATATTTTACCACCGTATAATTAGTGGTAAGCCGATTGTAAAGTAGAATTACAAACACTGTCGATACTATAATTATTTGCAGTGGAAACTTTATAATGGATCTTTGCGCCATGTGACGACCAACAGCCAACAGGGTTTCTCCTCCTCGCATCAAAAGTTTGTTCAGTTAATTATGTATTTTACTATAATGATGTGGTTTCAGATTATGAAAGTATGGCCACACACCGAACAGTTAGCGTCAGTGACGTTGGGTTGGATGGAGGAGGGTGTAATTTGGAAACATTGTTCCAATCGGTTCCAATATTAGTTGTTACACAACACATAATCGTATTAGCAACGATGCATGGGAATAATACTAGAACAGGAAGAATGACAGCTATTACAACTGAGAGCAATACGGTTCAAGGAATATGCTTACCGATAGGTATCGTAGATCATAGTTTGTGGATTTGACAATACAATTTAACTACTCGCAATCTTTTAAGCTATATATATCTATGCATGTTTGTATTCTGCTGCAAATGCGAGTTAACTAGATTTTACATATTATGTAGATACAGTTCTGTTATGTAATACCTAATATTTTATTGTTGAGCTACTCAAACCCACTTCCTTCAAGAAACTAACATTTTCACAATAATCAGAGTTCTTTTGATATAATTTAATGTTTCGTGAAGTTAACGTACAAACATGTACAAACTTACGAATTCATAGCTTTCTTTACTTCCTCCACGAGTTTTTGCATAGACTCCCAAATCTCTTTTAGAATGTTTTGTATGCTCTCTAGGGAAATTCCTCTCTCTTCCAGGAATTTCTTGAAAGAGTCTCCCAACTGGTCCGGTAGTTTTCCTAGCTTGTCTGAAAACTCCTGAAATCTCTTTTCAATTTCATCTTTAACTCCACGTCTCGACCTTATTCTTGCCAAGTCATGGTTCGTTACGAGTTCGTATGCTGTGTTTGCTGAATGGACAAGGTCAACTAGCTGATTTTCTGTAGATAAAATTGAAATAGTAATTAAAAACCGGAATATATATAAATCCCTTAATACCCAGAAGTTACCATACCTTGCGATTTTGCCCCAGTTGGACCTCCAACGAAACACAGAATTACTGCAGTAGAAAAAATTAAGATATGGCGATTCATGATGACGTTTGCTGAGGAAACTTGTTACAATTTATCGATTCTGATACAACATACAACCAGGCTTATCAGTTGCAATTGAAGTAGTGAAGCAGAATTTTAGAAGAAAGGTTTAACAATGATTCATTGTCGATCCATAGAATTTTCACATATATGCAGCGTCACAAAATGCCAACTGCGTCATAGTATAGTCATCAGGCACCGGTTACGAGTGGAAAACACAGTTTACCGATTTATAACTCACCATATTTTTGTACAATGCAATATCATAATTCATTCACGTTATGGATATATTAGGCAGTGCGTAATATAGCATTTCCGGATGTAACCTAAAATTACAATTCAATGACACGCGAATGTCAATGTCAGTGTCAACGCCACAATTTGGGCCCTGGACTACCAATTTAACGTTTCAGCTATGCTGATAGTTGTCACCACAGATCACAGTGTGCAATGATATAATTAAAACAAAAAATCTCATTGTAGGGAAAATTTTTAGTTTTATAGATAGATTTTTTCAAGTATCACTCAACGCGTGCGACGTGTTAGAATGTGTATTATAGCTGTGTTTTGTGAAATTAAAATTCTGGTGACCGTGACGTGTAGTATGCATTTTATTTTATTTGAGATGAAACAATTTAATTATGTGAATGTAATGGCTTAATGATAGTGCAATAGTAATTTAAAAAATGACTGGTCCACTCCACGTGTGAAAGATGAAGGTTTATATTATTATTATTATTCTATTTATTAAGCATCATCATCCATAACATTAGCAGATTTTCATTCTTCATTCCAAAAAGTACATTATTAGGCAAAGCATTCATGCATTCTAAATGCAATACAGGGAAGTTGTTGAATCAAAACGATTCGATTCTACGTCATCATCTACGACTTAAATAAAACGTCAAGTCAGCTATATGTAACACCATATTATTATCCTACACTCAATTCAAATACATTTAGGGAAATGAAATCTTGCCCATTGCAACACTCGGCATTGTTCTGGATGTTGAACTCGCTCCAAACTTATATAAACTGGGATTTCCACAAAGGGTCTCATTTGCCAGAGTAGCAAAGAGGACAGCCTCCTTAGCATCCCCCGGAATCCCAAGGATGTCCGTCGTGCTGATATGATTTTCCGGAAGACTGCTTCTGAGTTCTGACATAAGCATGGGATTGTGTGCACCACCACCACTGACATATATCTTAAAGGACTGGTAATTCTCGAGTAATTGTTTTATAGAAAATATGATAACGTGTGCAGTAAACTTTGTCAAAGTTGCTGCAACATCCGAATGACTGACGGGGGTGGAAACTTTTTCCAGGGCGTTGTAAACATAGTCCACGTTGAATAGCTCTGGTCCGGTAGATTTGGGAAAAGGGAGATGAAAAAACTCATGATTTGTCAGTTCATTCATCAACTCCTCGTTAAATTTCCCGTGGAAAGCTACTTCCGAGTTTTTGTCAAATTCACAATTGAAATGCTTCTGCATCCAAGCGTCAATCAGCGTATTGCCTGGACCTACATCCGTGGCAAGCGCCTTGGTTGAATCCAAATCACCGTACAGACACGTTATATTTGCGATTCCTCCAATGTTGAGCATGATACGATTTTCATCTTTTTTCGAAAAGAGGAAGTAGTCGCCGTATAACGCTAATGGAGCCCCTTCTCCCCCGGCGGCGACTTGCTTTTGCCGAAAGTCGGAAACTGTGATGATTCCAGTGGTAACTGCAATATGGTCCCCGTCACCAATTTGCAACGTTGAATGGGGAAATGTGCAACCTTCCTGTTTAGGACTGTGGTACACAGTCTGACCGTGACTGGCTATCACATCGATTGAACTCGGGGATATGTTCCATTTGGACAAACATTTTAAAATCATTCCACCGTGAATCTTGGCTAGCCACGTATTCACATTGCATAAATGTTCCAAATCCACTTGACGTTTGGAGACCACCTTTCGCAATTCCTGTTTCACCTGGGGATCATATTCGACGGTGGTGAAATGAAGGAGATCAATGTGAGTTTCCGGACCATTCTTCTGGAAAACACAGTGGGCAACATCCAGACCATCTAAAGATGTCCCAGACATCAAGCCGATTATTGAACGAGAACTAGATTTAGAAATTTGCCACAACTGTTCAATATTAGTAGCCATTTTGAAAACACTATCTACAGATTGAATTTTATGTATCGCCACCACCACACACCAGGAGTAGTCAATTCTTTTTGGGTTGAAATGTAATCCTATATGCAATGGTTAATCCCTCATATTTACCTGGTTTACGGCAAACTAGGATACCCCGTTCGTTGCTGATACTGCGTTATCATCGTAAATTGTAGTAATCATAATCAACATCAAGTTTTTCCCTATCCTGATAATGCACCATGCACGATTCAACAATAATACGTAGTCAGACAGATTCAGCGTCGATCCATATACTACAACACTGTCCTTCATTCCATATGCCCAACAAGTTTCAGGCTTCCAGCTCGACATGTTCCACTCCAAGTACTGATTCATCATCATTCACCATTATATTAACACCAAACACCAGTAAATACTTAGCATTAATTTAAGACTACGCAACGCATGATACTAGATTGGAGCCTTCCAAACATCACGATACGATTTGATTCATGAAGATATTAATAACCTTCAAGATCCAAAAAAGGAAGATGCCAAAACTTTGACCTGTATATTATGAAGAATCGTGATTTAAAAAAAATCGTTGAAGCTATAAAATTAACTTGATATTGTTCATTTTCTTACAATTTTTCCCTTTTTCTCCATCTCTCTAACCTCAATATTCGCTCCCGTGGTGTGTGGAAAATTCATAGATCCACAAAAAGCAAAACCCGATGCATATTACACACTCCATCACGGCATCATTTCATTTCATAAGAAGCATAATATAACAACAATACATATCTGCATAAACAGGATTCCCCAGCTCTCAATCCGAAAGGCAAGCGGCATCTGCAAGATAAAAGAAAGTACATAACGGGAAGCTTCATGCTTCATCCACAACACAAGTTACAAAGTTACAAAAATGTTGAATGTGTGTTGATGTTGATGTTGAGTTGTAGAGCAAAACAAAACATTTACACACAGTCATCCTTCACATGTTAGACATTTGAACATATAAATATAAAAAAATACATATATACATATTTAACTAATCCCATATTCATTTAAAAGTAATACTGTTTCATTAAACGCTGAACGGCGAAAGTGTGAAGGATTCATAGCGTGCTTTGCTTGCACATTAAAAGTCTATTATAATAAGTATATTCCATTGTTTGTTTGCTTGATTGTTGTTTAGTTAATAGACCTTTAGTTAGACCTGCACCTACGTTTGTGTTTACAGTATTTTTATAACTTTGGTATTGATTTTAAATATCCAAACAATACTTTCAACTTGTCCAGCCAGACAGAGCAGAGGCCAAAGGCACTTGACTTGATAAGCTTTAAGCTTGACAGTTTATTCATTTTACCTTTCTTGTTTAGTATTCACGATCAATAATCACATTTTGTGTAGTACCAAAAGTGAGAGAGAATTCCAATTTCCAATAGCCTCAGGCAGGACGCAGGACTAATTCCATTAGCCTAAAAATCAACGTTATTACTTGCTACCTGTGATTAAAATTGAGTTTCTGACTCACCCCGCAACCAGCGTAATGATGGATTACGAGTTTAAAGTTAAAACCACGACGGAGCGTGTCAAAGTGGAGGACTGGTTTGATTATGAAGGCTGCAAAGTGGGACGGGGGACGTACGGACATGTTTATAAGGCGAGGAGAAAGGATGGGTACGTTTTAAGAGTATATTTTAATTTTGGACCTCAAAGTTGGATTTTAAGTGTTAAGATGTACGAGGAGAAATATATTTTTGCTTTTTTTCAAGCGCTCCGAATCCTACCAACGGTCGGAATGATAACAGGGACTATGCCTTGAAGCAGATTGAAGGGACAGGATTGTCGATGTCGGCTTGTCGTGAAATTGCGGTATGATAAATATCTTATTCTCGTATGTATATTAAACGTATAGTCAAACATCGTGTTGATTACAATTATTTTCAATTACAGCTTTTGCGAGAGTTAAAGAATCCAAACGTGATTTGCTTACAAAAAGTCTTTCTCTCACACACGGACAGGAAAGTGTGGCTCCTCTTTGATTACGCGGAACATGATCTCTGGCACATTATTAAGTACCACAGGGCTGCAAAGGCTTCAAAAAAGTCGGTTATGGTACCGAAGGGAATGGTTAAGTCTTTGTTGCATCAGATTCTCCAAGGAATACACTATCTACATGATAACTGGGTTTTGCACAGAGATTTAGTAAGTTTGCTTTTACTTCATTTCACATTTCGTCTGCATTTGGGAATACTTGCAGTTGTAATATTTGATTTTCTCTTTCTCGTTTATTTTAATAGAAGCCAGCAAATATTTTGGTAATGGGGGAGGGACCAGAGAGAGGTCGTGTAAAAATAGCTGATATGGGATTTGCAAGGTTATTCAATTCCCCTTTGAAACCGTTGGCAGACTTGGATCCAGTTGTTGTAACATTTTGGTATCGAGCCCCAGAGCTATTGTTGGGAGCCAGGCACTACACTAAAGCTATTGGTAGGCCCACACTTCATTCTTTTGTATTTTAAAAGTACTGATTTTGCTTTTGGATGATAATTAATTGTCAATTTTTGCAGACATATGGGCGATTGGGTGCATTTTCGCCGAGCTTTTGGTGAGTTTTGACAAAATACTTATTAATTCACAAATGCGGTTAAGATTCACGACTGAAATTTATAATTTTTCCCTGGTTTAGACAAGTGAACCTATTTTTCACTGCCGACAAGAAGATATTAAAACTTCTAATCCGTATCATCACGATCAACTTGACAGGTAAAGCAGTTAATATGCTGAAGTCTAATAAAATCCGCACTGTACTATAGATCAAAGTTATTTACATGGAAAATTGTTATTCAGAATCTTCAATGTTATGGGCTTTCCACTGGAGAAGGAATGGGAAGATATACGTAAAATGCCGGAACATCCTGCGTTACTGAAAGACTTCAAACGAACTAACTATGCGAACTGCTCTCTGATTAAATATATGGATCGCCATAAGATTAAACCTGAATCTAAAGCATTCCTTCTCGTAAGCATAAATTGCCTGTAATTTTTTAAGTTATTATAAGTGTTCAACGTTTAACAGTTTTCATTTATTTTGTTTTGCTAATATTTGTACAGCTTCAGAAACTGCTATTAATGGATCCAACAAAACGGATAACGTCAGAACAAGCTTTGATGGATCCATACTTCTCTGAGGATCCACTTCCAACCGCAGATGTATTTGCCGGTTGTCCTATTCCATATCCCAAAAGGGAATTTCTTACTGACGATGATCAAGTAAAGGTTAATAAACAGGTAAGCAAAGTATATAAATTAAAATCACTTGTTTTAATTAGCTGCTTCTGCCATCTACGTATATAAAATTCAATTAACGTTTTGACTGTCATTGCCATTCTCGTTTTAGGAAGAAAAGACTGAAAATAAGATGCAGCAAAGACCTCCACAGCCACAGCAAAATGTTCAAAATCAGCAGCAAAATCAAGTTCATCAACAGCAACAAGCGCAAAATCAAGGTACGTCCTGGTACATCTTTTCTCAACATAAATAATAATAAATTAGATACGATGCGAAGATGCCAAATAAGTAATCCTTTTATAATAGGAAACAATGGGCCAACTGACCCAAAGCGCATTAGAATGGGACACCCACATCAAGGTCCCAATCCATCTGGGATGGACCAAGGGAACTCTGGCCAACAATCTGGCCATGGCCATCAAGGTGGGAACCAGTCTGGTAACCACAATCATGGAGGTACCGGTGGAGGATACATGAGTGGTGCACACGGGCATCAACAAGGACATTCCAACCATGGTCCTGGCGGGGGTCACATGCATCCTTCAGGAAATTCCATGATGCATCAACAACAACATTACCATCCGCAGAACCCCAATCACCAAAATCAGAATCAAGGGTTCGGACAGCGATTTTAGAACTTATCCAGCGTTGTGTGAAATAAAAATTAAAAATAAAAATATTCCACATGCTAATGTTATAACACACGCTTTATGTGTGTAACTTATGTGTAAATTATTTAAAAAATATATATTATAATGCGTATTCAATTTACGAATTTTCTGTCTCTAAATGATCTGATTATATAGTTGTTAAACACAAAATAATTTAATTATTACATTATCGAAAATAAAATTACGTATACATTTATTATTTGATTTAACGTCTGATGATGCAAGAAGAGGTCAGAAATATCCGTCGTCCGGTATCTATAATTGTGAGTGACTATTTTAATCGATTAATTCTGCGACTTTATGCTCACCAAGAAGTATGTTAAAAATCAAAATATATATTCATTTATTTGTGAAACTATCCCCCATTGTCCGTTTTCATTTATTCGTAACACAATTATGAACGACATTTAAAACAATAAAATACGCATACCATAAGTAGAACTATAACACTACAACATTCAAGTCAATCATCATCACAGAAATCAATGAAATCATGAATCTTCGATGTATGAAACACATTAAAGAAATAAAGCACAATAAACAATGAAATAGAAATCTGACATAAAATATTAAACTAAAATGGTTTACAGAGATAATCTTTCTGGCTTAATGATAGAATACGTAATAACTAAATCCCCAGGTCCTTTCCACAGCATGTGACGAACTGTTCGGAGGTCCATATCAGGCTTCAATAGTGTATCTAGACAATACAAACGAACTCTTTCCTCGGCAGGGACTTCTGCTCCACTAACGCTTCCTGTTGTAGATTGTGGATTTTCTTCTTCAATTTTCTCTAATACATGTTCCATCACTTTTCTCATTGAAATGAAATCATTAGCAAAAAGACGTTCTCTGTAATAAAAGTGCAATAAATGGCATTCTGAATCTGGGTTTACTATTATATTTATAGAAGTGTAGTCCTAGTTCAGCCCTCTTTCTGATAAATTACTTTTTTAAGCTTTTCCCATTCATAGTATGAGGTGTGAGGAAGAACAAAATTTTAATAAATTTAGGTGGTTGCCCATCATCGACAATTTGTTCCGCAACCCATTGTGGAATCGCTTCCGACAGGCATGCTCGTTCTGCTTCACCGCCAGCGTCTCTGACGAGAAAGCGGTACATTGTTTTTCCGCCTATAACATTTGCAAAGCGGTTTTACATGACAATTGTAAAACATTATATTAGATTAATAATCATGTCTTCTGGTTTTGGTTTATGTACCTTGCTCCCCAATTACACAAGGTGTGTGAGAAGGAACACTGAAGAATCCATTCACTGGGGGATCCAATGGAGGCTGATCCGTAACTGAATAGCGCTTCCATTCTTCAAACAAAGCTTGTAGGAGCAGTCTTCCATAATTAACTAGAGACACGTACAACAAAGCACTAATATGTAGAGATTTTAACAATGCGTAATTATCTTTAATAACAGTGCCGTGCAGTTGGAATTCATCAGCTAACAAACCTTTCTGATCTTGATCGGCATCTTCAGGAATTAGTCCCACATCTTTTGCTGACACCCACGCACCAAGACAATCGTTTTCATCTTGTGCTAAGTGGATTGTAACCATCTATAGAAAGTAAAACAAATAAAATGTTACTACGTCTTTTAATGCAGGCGGTCCAAATACACGTTCCATCACATACCGCTGTGTGGAGTCCAACACTGAACCAGTTCGGGACGTAAATTGGTTTTGTCCGTTTCTTGACTTCCTCGTCAAAATCTGTTGGGCCAAGGTCTTCCACTTTAACGGCCTTTTCAAAAAATGTTAAATATTAGATTAGCCAATAAGCTAACATTGCAGCCCAGTACGCAATGAAAAAAACGTGAAAAAACGTAACAAGTGTTTAAGAAATCAGTTATTACCATTAAAGCATCATAAAGTTGAACATGTCCTTTTGTATCTTTGGTTAAAATGTGACGTTTGTCACTTAATATTGAAAATTGTTTAATAGCAGGCGCACCTTCAATTTCCATTAGTGGTTGACCTGCGTATTCTTCATCAGACACTAAAAGGAACCACAGTTAAACTTTTAGTTATGTTTAACTAAAAATTACATGAATGGAACTATGGAACTTTTACAACATACCATATCCTTCTCCATGCATTTGAGGAAGGTTCCACGCCCGAATAGTTGAGTCAGTCGTCCCAACCCACACCATAGTCAAGTCTGGTGATAGGCACAAACTAAGGATAGGGTGTGATTCAATGGCAATCAGCGTGGAATGACAATTGTTATTGCGAAGATCCGTAAACTGAAGTCTACAGTCTTTGCCTCCAGATACTACAAAATGGAATGATTCTGGGGCCTAAGAGAGGAGAAATAAAAAAAGCAAGCGCCATAATAATATGCCGTTACACTCGGATTGCCCTGTTGAATGAAAAATCTCAAACATTCTTACAGCAAGGGCCCATACTCCCTGTGTATGGCATCTAATTGTCTGTATACACTGCTGCTGACTTAAGGCCCATAGTTTAATTGTTCCATCGGAACTTCCTGAGAGACACTGCGATCCATCCCAGTTAAGTATAAGAGCTTTCACATTATCAGAGTGACCTAAACAGCACAACCAAATAAAAATGTAAAATAGCTCGAAATAGGACGAAAAATTGAATGACTTAATATTACAAAAGGTACCTTTTAACTTCATAGTTTTTATATACCGTCTGGTATCCCAGACTCTAAGAACTTTCTCAGTCGAGCCGGACACTAATGTATTCCCATCTGGACTCATAGCAAGACTATAAATACTATTCTTGGAACCCGTTAAGGCAGCAGCTAAAGTCAGCAACATATATGTAGAATTAACAGTCTAATTACATAAAAAACTTTTAATTGCATACATGCATTAAGTCTTACTTGTCACGGTATTTTTTGTTGCGGTAAGAGCAGTCAGTGTATTTACATCCCATAGATAGATTGCACGATCAAATCCGGCTGAAGCAACCTAAAATAGTTCAAAATATCAAAACATAACACGGATTAATATTTTGTTCGCAGAAACAATGCAATCATTGGTAGCTTAAAGTCATACCATTTCTTTTTCTTTAGAATAAGCCAAAGCTCGAACATAGTCTTTGTGCGTCCTAAGTGTTGACATGCAAAATCCTTTCTGAGCGTTCCATAGTTTAACTGTACAGTCATTGCTGCCAGACATAACTGTGACAAGTAAATCAATATCATTCATTATCCTTATACATGGATGAGCTGACGAGCTTCAATGAAAATAAGGTCTTTCGAAGAAGCAGCTCATTGGATGACAAAATACATTACAAACTATTTAACGTACTATTTTTTCCACTGCTTGTGAGAATAATATCATTCACCCAATCAGTGTGGTGCTCCATAGCATGAATAAACCTAATCTGACCCTTTCCAACGCTCCAGGTTCTAATGACACCATCACGTCCAGCGGAATGAACCCTGTTAAAATGTAAAATGTAAAAAATGTTTGGGAAATGATTGTAAATGCAAATGACATTTATATTAAACCTCAGATCAAGGGCAGCCTTATTACCTGTCTGTAGCTGCGTCATATTTTATGCTCGAAACGCCGGAGTGATGCCGTGGTTCTTTTTCGGCTCTAACGGTAAAACTAACTTGCGTCTTTCGCTTGCCTACTCGCTCTTCAGTCATTTCCAACAAATTGGATAAGATCTCCAGAAAAACTTGTAACTACATACACCTTCAATGCAAATGCAACAACAATACACAATTATTACCAAATGCACCCAAAAAATATCACAAAATTTACGGATACTAATCTATTTGCCATAGGCATTTCAAAATATTTACAAAATATGACGCTCGTAATATATCTCTTGACCTGTTAGCAACTTCCGTTATATCTTCCTTTTGCACATTGTACTAATTATCCCATTTTCTGTCATGGTCCACAAGAGTTCTGCAATTAGAGAATCCACAACAAAATATCAGGAGGAATCCTTGCACGCATCTACGTCCAGGACACAAAGACCGTTTCTTATAACATTCATTAATTTTCAAAATCGCAAAAACAATCCACTTGCACTTACAACTTACAGAGGAAAGCAAGTCCGCACTCCGCACCGCACAGTATTCATCAACATTTGGGAATCCGGAAGTTTTTAGTACTTGCTTCGTTCGCTTAGGCTTCACTGACTCATTTATATTATTCGACAGAAGATGAATTGAAGATCTTGAGGATTGATTTGTTTTGGTACGCAAAAAAAAGCTTTTATGAAAATGCAGTTTTCCAAACCAAAATCAGAAGAGCCCGTTTTAAAGCACTCGACAACTCTGGAGAGCTCCAAACTCTTTCATATACTCATACTGTAATTAATATCTACTCTTTCGCACAAGTAAAGTAATGCATGTAATTGAGTCCGGCTGGCTTCAAAAAACAGGATTTTTTTAATACTAAAAAAGACATTATATGATGATGATGAGTATGCAAGTGCGAGTTTGATTGAAGGACATCATTGGGAATTTGGGATGGCGCTTAGTAAACATCAACAACATCCATCCATCCAGCAGATCCAACCAATTCCTTATGTATCTGTCCGTAGTACTACTACTACAATCCGTATTCCGTATCTGCACTCTCTGCACCTTACTACCTAAAAGTAATAATATTTTGAGTTTTGTATCTGTATCTCCGCATACAGGCAGAAGAAAAGGCAATAATACCGACCGAGAAGAACGAGAACGGCGACATAAGCATTTCAACCGTGTGAACGTGAGTGAACCGACCAGCTCAATATACAAAAGTGTATATAATTTATGCGAAGGGCGAAGATGTGAGTGCTTCAATCTGGATCATCATATCATCATCAGCAGGGATGCATAATAAACATACATGATACAAGTGCATTTCTTGTGTATTGGCATTTTGGTTGGTATCCGAAGAAGCAGTACGTGCTATTTTGAAACAGACTGTGGTGGCCTTTTTTGAGGAGTTTCGTTTTTGACAGGAAACGTGTTTAGTTAAGTAGATTGGAAAGAGGGCGACCCCTTCAAAAAGTTGACCACAAGGGCTTTGGTGAGATTTTTGAAATTAATACTTTTATACTGTTATTCATGGTTTACAAAGAGCTTGTTTGTTTTGAGAATTGAGAACTAGCAAATTTGCTGATGGGGGTCTATTGACATAAAGGATATGTGGGAATGTCCTCCTCAGGTGTCTTTTCTGGACACTGATTGAATGCTTGGCTTATTGAGGTTGGATATTTAATTGAATCTTTTTCACTAGGGCCAACTTCCCAAGTGATTGAACTTCAATCATTGAAGACGTCGAGACCTGGATCGTTGTCTCCCAGTCTTCCAGGGTATGCATGAAGTTAATGACAAGGGCTCTCAAGGTGCTAGCAGAATAACAAAAGTTACGTAGGAATTACATCCAGAACAATTGAAGAGTTATCAGCATTGGGGGGAAAGAGTAAGAGGATTTTTTAAAATGAACATTTAATAAAACGGAGGCAGCAAACATCAGCAGCTCACAACAATGAAAAAATATCAGCAACTCCTTATTGTTTCCCTCGGGCTTGTCAGCTTTATTTGCTTCTTGATTTACAAGCATGAATACGACAGACTACGAAATGTTCTGGAAGTATTAGAAGTATTTGGATCCCCACCTCCACAAAATGCTGGTTTGGTTCATTCACATCCGTTGGAGGCAAATCATAATCCGGCCTTGATGGCTGGATCAATCAATGAGCTGAATTTGGGTCAAAATCACAAATATGACAATCAAATGCAAGAAGTTGGAGGTGATAATACATTGATTTCTAGGAATGGTCATGGAGTTAAGCCTCCGGATGATGTACCTCCGGATGGAAGCAAATTGAACCCAAATAATGTGATTCAAAACCCGATTCAGGGAAGTGGTGAAGTAATCGACAATATGATTGATGACGATAAAGACCGAGATATTGGAAAGTTTGGTGCTATGAAAGCGAAGAAGGTTGTACAACGGCAGGATAAGGATAGCATTTTTAAAGGCAGGCAGAAATCAAGCAATGATGTTTAGCTGTAGTTGAACACGGGATGTCGTTTTACCCTTGGTTGATTGATCTTACTTTATACAATATTTTATGACAATGTTATTTTGTATTACAACATTAATACTTCTACACGAACGAAGGGTAGCTAGCTCATTTTACGATCATTTTCTAGATTCGTATACAATTAAGTATGACGTTACACAAATGAAATTATAATTTTACATCACTCGTCGGAATCGGAATCGCAGATTGGGGGACAGAAAAATGCTATGCAGCCCTACGCCAACTATATTTGAAGAACGTCAGACGAGGCTTAAGATGATATCTTATAGCAGGTCAACAGTTTTTAGTAGTGATATCTGATACACAGTAGTTCAGTAGTTCATTTTATACCTATCAGAACTTCAGAACAGAGCAGCTACTTATATAGTTATGAAACTAAACAAAACAAAACAAATAATCAATGTAGAATGTTTAAGGTTTCACTAATTGTTGTTATTATATTGTTGCATTGAATTAACTTACCGATTACTGACAATAATTCGCGTGACTTGTGTGTTTAGTTTAGCTGACTTGAATATTTCTATCTCAAATCTTCTATAATGTTTAATGAACTAGGAATGAATTTCAACCGCGAATCACTTCTTTGGCTAAGCGTGTATGAATTGTGCCAAAGATACCTAATACAAGTTATTATGCAATCATAATGAGATTGTCAGGCGGATGCATTTATATAATCACTTAAGCAATTCGTTTATCCAATACATACACTTACTAGTTAGCTAGGTTTATAATCGAATGAGTCTTAATTGAAACCCAGAAATAATAGCCGTGTCTGAGTAGAGTTTTGATAATTTTATGATGTTAATCTATATAATATGATGTTTAATGTGGTTGTTTGACCACGGCCTTATAAATTTCGTGAAATATACTCCTATAGTTTAATTACCTTTTATATGTGTAAATTCTACAAGTGTGTACGGTTACACGTTTGCATTTTGTGCTAAGAAGAAATAAAGAAGTATGTAGTTTGCAAATTTTTCTGATTTGTGTACCTATAAATTTAAATTTATTGACAACATAAAAACCGGTGTAGACCAATGATCAATATTAGAACATAACATAATATAGGATATTATTACTTTCAAAAATAATTCAATAATCAAGAGAACGTTGCTGCATGCACTGTACACAAAAACACACTGGTACGGGTTTACGGTTACGACACATATTATGCACATTACGAAACATACAAATCGTGGCAAAGTAACCAGTATCAATATCGATTGCTTTCTTAACCTAACAACAACTAAGTAATTTAATGCACCTGGACTTTTTATTTTTCCTTTCCTAGTCTCTACTTATCGACATTTAGAGTAAATTAGAGTTATTGTACAAGTACAACATTTTACACCAATACAAATACAAAATGTAAAATCTCCCGATAATTCTTCAATAGTTCTTACTGTTTGATTTTCTGGATCAATGCGGAATTTGAAAGCTTAGCCGACTCGATGGTTTGCGACTTATCAGTTAGTTCCGTGTTAGGAAACAATGTCAGGATGTAGTTTGCAGCTGCATACTGAGGTCTGGCACTAAAAACAAATTTTATTTAAAATCACTTACTTATTATTGATCAAGTTTGTTAAATTCACACCATAATCTTAGAATGGACACGTATTTACTTACACATTTATATAGCTATGAAGATCACTGACAGTATGAGTGGGATTGAAGCGCGCTACCAACCTAGTGCCATCAGCAAGTCTAAATTGAATGTTGGTAGTTGGGGCTCCATCCTGCAATGGAATTTGTTCTCGTGCAGCCGCTTCGTTAGCTTTACGATCAGCTTCACTTAGAGGGGCAGTAGAGCCAACAGCTACGGGACTAGGGCTACACAAAGTTTTATTACAGGTTGAATTTTGAATGACAATGAGATTTTTTATGTTTTTTATGACAATACGAAACATATACCTTCCCAAAGCTTGTCCTTTCCCAGTAAACGCCATAACATGACTCCGTGGTTGCACAAAATCCTCGTGCCTCTTATCTTCCATTGTCATTTCTATTTCTTGCCCTTGGAACTCACGAATTAGTTCTCTGGGCACTTCTCCTCGTTTGACAGACACAAGGAATTCCATATTTGCAGGATCCTGATAACTACGCAACGGACCGTCGTTAACGGTGAATCCCTGACTCCAGAGACGAAGTACAACTTCTCGAGATTCTGCATTAGCATTAGTATTAGATGAGCCCGAAGCACTAGCTGCTGCAGACTCATTTGTGTCTCCTAGCTTATAACCAGCACCAGAGAATGCTCCTCCTCCGCCTGACTTCTTCTTGATCATTTGTGGTGGTCCTTCTACCTCTTGGGCTCCGTGTCTAAGTTATAATGAGTCAGGTTTATGGTATTTCGTAGTTATCTATGAGTTAATCGTCGATGATACTTTACGTCGTGTCATTTCTTACTCCTTAGCTTTTTTAAACATCTCTGCTACAAGCTCATCACGTTTCCTCGGAGGTCCAAGAACCTGTTGACCGCTCGACTGAGACCCACCAGCGTAAAATGCTTGCCCCT
This sequence comes from Dicranocentrus wangi, assembly GCA_036850665.1. NCBI lineage: Eukaryota > Metazoa > Arthropoda > Collembola > Entomobryomorpha > Entomobryidae > Dicranocentrus > Dicranocentrus wangi. The sequence continues at coordinate 1,723 of JAANSN010000464.1, read as the reverse complement.
TATCTTCCTCATCAGAACTCTCTTCATCCGACTCTTGGTTTCGTAAAGCATCTAGCGTCATTGGTCCACTCCTACACATTAATTTGATATTATTATTAATTATCACTGACAATTGACAATACCCATTCGGTTGATTTTCAGGTGTTGTATTTGCATTTCCGCCAAACAGTTTCAACGGTTTTAGACACCACATCAAGTGTCAAAAGCTATCCAGATCAAATCACCAGAACCTCCTCCCGTCACGAATATTTTGATTGTGTTATACCGATTAGATAGTAATGGAAGTCAAATGTTTAATTTTGGTACCTTGGAGCAGTCTGCTTTTTTTGTTTTTTTGTTTTTGGCTTCGCTCCACCGGCAGCTCCAGGCATACCACCACTACCAATCATTGACTGAAGCATTCCAGCTAAATTCTGCTGTAACCTCTGCCTAGTTTCTGAATCCACTTCAGGATCAGAGTCTTCTCGATCTTGTACCATCCCTTCTTCTTGGGGATCTTCCCCATCAAAAAAACTTTGCGTGGCCAACTACACATGTAAACACAACAAATTAGTGAAATTAGTATCCAAATTGGTCACAATTTGCAAATAAATTCTTTTCCCAAAAAGAGCAAATACCTGAAGCTGCCATCCTGAGGCTTCCAGATAAAACCTGGCCCTTTCCGCATCCACACCAGTGATATCGCGAAATTGCGTAACTAGCTCGTCCTGTGCTTGCGACATTTTCCCCTGGAAAACTGGATATCGATCGATCCACAACACTATCAACAATCAAATTAATTACAAACTAATTAATTAAATTACACCTAAAACACCAATTATGAATTACCAAAATGACACAAAAACACGACACACACACACACACACACTTCCTGTAATAATTGTAATGCAGCCGCCGACATTGACAGCCGCATGTACACAGTTTGAACTAACAGTCATTCATTCATCAGTCAGCTGACCATAATTTTTTCCAGTGATATCGCGAAATTGCGTAACTAGCTCGTCCTGTGCTTGCGACATTTTCCCCTGGAAAACTGGATATCGATCGATCCACAACACTATCAACAATCAAATTAATTACAAACTAATAATTAATTATAATAATAATTAATTAGATTACACCTAAAACACCAATTATGAATTACCAAAATGACACAACAACAACACGACATACACACACACACACACACACTTCCTGTAATAATTGTAATGCAGCCGCCGACATTGACAGCCGCATGCGTACAGTTTGAACTAACAGTCATTCATCAGTCAGCTGACCATAATTTTTTACAGTTGACTGCCACAGATAGGAGACTAGACTAGGGACTATTAGTCAGTCAATCAAAATCAATTAATTAGGTACGATATGGTCAAGAAAGAAACTCCTTCCTCCTTACCTGGTTTGAAATGCTCCTTAAAATCCTTTTTTCTTTAGTTGGTTGGCGTCTTGATCTCTTGACAATTAATTTTGTAATACGTGTTCAACCTTTTTACTACTCACTCGGCTCAGTCGGCTCTCGTTTAAACGTATAAAGTAATTTATTTGTATGGAACAAAACAAGAAGACAAAAGGGAGAAGAGGATGTGTTTTTAGTGAAGTCTTGAGTGAGGTGAGGTGGGTGAGATATACTTACTTTTCAATTGAGAATTAGGATTTTGTTTGAGGATATGGATTATTATGGATATGGATACGTAGGATACGAATATATAAATAGTGTGAGTGC